>QOVD01002289.1:0-32093 GCA_003521225.1 Tuber microsphaerosporum
TGTCTTACATTGCAGGGCCCGCCGTCCTACCCAAAGACGGCCGTCCTGAGGGTTTCAGGATGGGTACCGACAGGAATTTGCCGTCCCGTCCCGTCCAGGGCTCTTGGCAGTCCCCCCTTCGAGCCCTGCGGGGGCCCCGAACGGTTGAGAACACCGCCCACTTTACGAACACCAACATCCTACTCTAACATATCAAGAGTGATTGAGTGGCCCACAGCACTGTATAATACCGACTTACAAGCGAGTAAGGAAGGATGTTCCATACTTCCCTAATCTAGACTTACCCGCCACGATTTCTTTATCTACTCATTCCCCGTACCATTCTGTAGGATCCTCTGTCCGGTGTCAAGAGCTCATATGAGCTCGAGAAACAGGTAGGGAAAACACTATCATGTCCGGGACATCAGTGTTAGAACAAATGGTACATAACTAACCATATACTGCCCATTCTATAAGTTAATTACAGCTGTAAGGTACAACACCGAAATAGGGGATCTCGCTGCTGTGACGTTTGATGCCGGATAATGATGTTTTTTTGCCATAGTTCATACTAACTAGAAGTGATTTGCTCGTAGCTATGAATTCTACAATAGTGGTAAATGTTTGTCCTATGAGGGGAAAAGGGGAGGAATAAAAAAGGAAATGGAAAACTGGCTACATAAAGATTAAAAGTAGGATTTTGATAACTAACGGTGCCCTGATGGAATTTGATAGATTTTATGTAAAATCCCCTGGTGTGGGCTGTTACCACGCTACCACTTCGTTACACTATAAGCTTGAACGTTATCTACGCTTTATCTGTTAGAGTAGACGGGAGTGGACAGTTGATGGACAAAGATGTGAAAATGGATGCAAGCGGAAAAGTGCAATGAAAGATTACAAAATGTCTTTGTGTGATTTCCTTTGTTTCTAAAGTAGATGAAAGGATCAAGGGAGATGGTCTATGGTCATGTCTTTTCTTTACCACTGTTATGGAAGTACGCAGGCAATTAAGGTCATACATTAAGAGAAATGGACGAGCGTGGGGAACGATAGAATAAGCAAGATGGTTTCCCTCTATTCTATATTATTATATTTTTATACTATGTCTAGAGTTAAAATAAAGAATGAACGAAGTTTCTGATTATGCCTGCCCTTTAGTCTAGCCCTAGTCCAGTTTGCGTGTTTGACTGTTGCGGCTTTTGCCAGCTGCCCCACGATAGCCCTCTCCTGATATTATCACTATTTATTCACAAATTGGCAGTGTTCCCAGCCGTCCCCAAGCCCGTCTTCGGAGTAAGACGGGACAGACTAGAGCCATAGTTCGTCTTTTTGGGGGCGCTAGGACGAACTATGCCCGACAAGGTGAGCATCGGAGGGACTGTAGGGACTATATTCCTAGCTCTTGGACTTCCAGTACTAGCCCAAGTTAAAATCATACACCTCCGAACCAATCATTATAGCATCATGAGACATCACTCGTGCCGTCCCAGCCCGTCCCTATTAGAAATTGCAGTGTTATGGCGGCACTTGATGCGGGGATGTACCCGCACTTCAAGGCCGCACTGGCACGCATGCACTAGTCAAGGGGCACGCAAGCTTAAAAAGCTTCCACAACCCTCTCTCCCCTTCCTTCCTCTCTTTCGCTCTCTTCTTCTTTCTTTCACTTAACTTCTTCTCCAAGTCATTCCTTTCACCAAGTCATCACAATCAATTTATGGTTTTCAGCTCTGCTTAATGCAAAATTCCATTCCTCCCTTTAAGCCATTCCACTCCACTGCATAAACCCTTACCATTCAGAACTCTAGTTTAGTTTAGAGCATTGTTTTATACTCTATATGTTTTATGTTTGGTTTTGAGTATTCTTTGATGCTTAGTATATTTTATCTATTGTATCAGGATATTGATTTAATACCTGATGTATTTTATGTAATGTTTCAAGGCTACCAATTTGGAGTCTTCTTGCTATTGTTTGCAAGACTCAAGATAGTCCAGCAAGTATATTTAAAAAAAACTACTCTTCTCCAAACTTAGCAAGAGCAGACTTCAACAGACAGTTTTCTATATACTTTATTTCACAGTTACTTCTTAGTTCATTTTGAGAGTCTTTAATTGCTTACAAAATTCTGGTGGTTGAGCGATATTGAATTTTTAACTTTTTTTGATTTTCAAGTTTTTGATTTTCAAGATTTGTGCACAGTGGCAGTTTTGGTCACTATAGTCCGTCATACTCTGCTAGTCTTATTAGATACCACACTTTGGTATAAAGCTAGTATTGTTATCCTATCAATTAACACATCACCCAGTGAGATGTTGAAACCTACTACAGCTAGGCTTGTATTTCACACTCTGATTGAAATCACCTAGTGTTTTGCAAACTCTTTTCTATGTTTTACCTATATACCTGAATTTCTCACTGTTTGAGATAGAACAAGACTAGCATTAGCTACCTACTATCACACTCTTTATGTATATGTATAGTTTTATATGCGAGACTATAGAGTATTTCCCACTTTTTCCATGGTCCTTTCCGTTTCTGCCTCTGTAGTTTTTGGCCAACTCTGTCTCTATAAGAGACACTCTGTTTGTGTTTCTTTTCTGAACAACTCTTATTCTCATTGTCTACTTCTTTGTTCGCTCCTTAGATACAAATCTACTTTGTCTCTCCCACTCGCATAGTTACTCCTGTATGGAAGTGAATTCATGGCAATCATCCACTGGCATTCATCCTCAAACTTCACATGAGGCAGTTACAACACATGAGGCAGTTACAACAAGATATACATGACTCTTTGATAGAATTTCTTGTTTTTCTTTTCACTACTTTTATCATACTATATTATGCTCAAATAATGTTTTTCCTAATTAAACTCATTGTTTCAATAGATTATAGTATATAATCTCTGGAGAATCAGCATGCAAGTAGTGCTTGACTTAGATTAGAGGCAGTGCAAATAGATTCAAAAGTATCAATTTTTTTTGGAGTACCGAGTGATATCACATGACTATGCCATGTTTTATAAAGACTAGTCTAGGACCACTTCAAACCGGACTGGACCGCATGAGTTAGTCAAATCTAGTCATTGATGTCAATCAGGACTCACCAGCCGGGTCCTACCTCCAAGACTTGACTGGTTGGATTATTTGGAACCCTGGATTTTACTGTGGTATGGAGGACAAACTTTGTTCAGATCTTAATAGTGATATCTGTAGCTTTAGGAATATGATAACAAACGAAGAAAGAGAATTTAGTTTAAGTCTACAACCTAACCCCCAGCACTACAGATAAAGATAAACTTGACTCCTCCGCAATTGGGTCTTCAAGCATACAATTCTGATATTCCCAGTTAGTAACCAAACCCACATAATTAACCCTTTTGTTCCACAACTGTCTGATTTCCGCATGCTGACCATCTAAAATATGCTCGCTGATTATTAATGAAACTTAATCTACAGTCCTTTCCTCTCCTAATAAGTTTCACTTTTTGTTGTGCAAGTTGATAGGGACACAATGGCGACATAGCGCACGTTGGCGCTAAATCGCGCGTAGCGCATGAGGAAATCATTTGGGTGGTGAACAGAAGAATTGTTCGACAAGTAGCCCTAGACCCATAAGCTCTAGAGTTAACGCGGGCAGAGAGCTTGCCTAACACAGGAAACGCACACAGTAAGTTGGGAAGAACCCCCACAACGGAAAAAGCCCACAAAACAACAATCACCACCCTTCCGCCAGTGATGCCCCAGACTAATTATCGTACCCTAACAATTATCAGATAAAATTACCTCTATCACCCGCAACGAAAGGAAAATATTTAATTTGAGTATCAGCGACAGGTTAACTCCGGCAGGAAAGGAAAGGCGGCGATTAGCATAAAGTTGGAGGAGGCAGGGAGACGATGAGAGGAGATAGCAGTGGTAGAGGCAGGCATGCTCGTAGAGCTATTGCGATCCTTGGGGGAGCGGCGCATGGTTTATTAGTAGTCGAAAGCGGTGAGGAGAGCGATGCCAGTAATGCCTTATGCGGCGCTAAGAATGGTAGATGTTGGGGGTTGTATAATTGTAACGCCATCACTCCCGCATGGCCATGTATAGCAACACACGAGAGCGGTTTCTGACGGTAGGTATCCGGTTTCTCTGGGTTCACATCGCCCCGCCTGAGTAGTATTGTCACGACTCCCTCATGCCCGCTAGGGGCAGCACCCAGGAGCGGTGTTCTGCCTTCATTTCCTGGTCTGTCAGGGAACGATAATGCCCCGCCCGAGAAATATTTTCACCACTCCTTGGTGCCAGTTGGAAATAGCATATCGGAGCGGTGTTCGGCCTTGGTTATCTGGTTTGTTGGGGTTGACGTTATCCCGTCCGAGTAGTATTTTCGCAACCCCTTCGTGCCCATTCTTAGCAGCCCAGCAGAGTGGTGTTAGGCCGAGGGTATCGGGTTGGTTAGGGTTGACGTCGTCCCGTCCGAGTAATATTTCCATAACCTCCCCATGCCCATTCATAGCGGCATAACAGAGTGGTGTTTGGCCATGGGTATCGGGTTGGTTAGGGTTGACATCGTGCCGTCCGAGTAATGTTTCCATAACCTCCCCATGCCCATTCATAGCAGCACAGCAGAGTGGTGTTCGGCCGCCGCTGTCTGCTTTGTCGGGGTTGATGCCATCTCGCCCGAGTAGTATTTTCATCACTCTCTCGTTCCCATTCTTAGCAGCGCACCAGAGCGGTGTTTGGCCGAGGATATCTGGTTGGTCAGGATTGACATCGCCCCGTCCAACTAGTATTTCCACCGCCTCCTCGTGCTCGCTCTCGGTGGCACACCAGAGGGGTGTTCGGCCGTCGCTGTCTGCTTTGTCGGGGTTGACGCCACCCCGGCTGAGAAGTATTTTCATGACCTCCACATGCCCATTCATAGCAGCCCACCAGAGCGGCGTTTCGCCATATTTGTTTTGTTCGTCAAGGTTGACGTCGTCCCGCCCGAGTAGTATCTCCACCACTCCCCTGTGCCCACTCTTAGCAGCATACCAGAGCGGTGTTTGGTTGCTGGTGTCTGGTTTGTTGGGGTTGACGTCGTCTCGTTCGAGCAGTATTTTCGCCACTCCTTCGTGCCCATTCTTAGCAGCCCAGCATAGCGGTGTTTGGCCGAGGATATCTGGTTTGTCAGGGTTGACGTCACCCCGCCCGAGCAGTATCCTCACCATTCCCTCGTGCCCATTCTTAGCAGCCCACCAGAGCGGTGTTTCGCGGTACTCATTAGGTTTGTCGGGGCTGACGTCGTCCCGCCCTAGTAGAATTCTCACTACTCCATCGTGTCCATTCTTAGCAGCGCCCCAGAGCGGTGTTCGGCCTTCGTGATCTGGTTTGTCTGGACTGACATCGTCACATCCAAGGAGTATTTCCACAGCACCCTCTTGCCCATTCAAGGCAGCCCACATGAGCGGTGTACTACCTGTGCAGTCTGCTTGATTGATATCACAACCCTCCACCAGTACCAAGGCAGCCACTATCTCAACAATTCCGAAGAAGGCCGCACAGTGCAAACCACTGAACAGGGAGGATCTATCGAAATTAGCATACACGAAAAGGGACTTCTCCCCATTCAAGAGGATTTTCGTGGATATATGACTGTTGTAGTCGTCAAATAGCTTTAACGCAAGCCGTTTCGCACAATCTGAAAAATCTCTTTTTGCGTGTATTCCCCAATACAGAGAAGAATATTCCAGAAAGGGTGTGCTCGAATATGATGGAGAATATTCTACAAGGGGTTCACTCGAGTGTACAGAAGGATCTACCCGAGAGGGTGTGTCCGAACGTAGAGAAGAATATCCCGGAAATGGTGTGCTCGAACGTGAAGCAGAATTTCCTAGAAGTGGTGCGCTCGAGTGTACAGAAGAACCTCCCCCAAAGGATGAACCTGAGCGTAGAGAAGAATATCCCGGAAATGGTGTGCTCGAACGTGAAGAGGAATTTCCTAGAAGTGGTGCGCTCGAGTGTGCAGAAGAAGAACCTCCCCCAAAAGATGAGCCCGAACGTAGAGAAGAATATCCCAGAAATGGTGTCCTCGAACGTGAAGCAGAATTTCCTAGAAGTGGTGCGCTCGGGTGTACAGAAGAAGAACCTCCCCCAAAGGATGAGCCCGAACGTAGAGAAGAATATCTCGGAACAGGCACGCTAGAATATGGAGGATAATATTGGGGCGAACAATCCATACAGTCACATGAATATTGTGGGGGATCTCCCAGAAGGGGTGTGATAGGATATCGAGAAAAACTTTCCGGAAGGGGCACGCTCGAGCGTTGAGAAGAATATCCAAGAGAGGGCGGGCCCGAATATAGGGAAGAATATTGTAGAACGGGTGAACTTGAGTGTCGAGAAGAATATTCCAGAGAGGGCGTGCCCCGGAGGTGGCGAGAGGGACTAGCTGGAATAGCCCGGACTTGATTAGAATTCAGGTAGCTTAAGCAAGTCTCTGCCATTGTGGAGTGAGCTCTGCCAAAAAGCTCAGGATGAGCTCGGAGGTAATCTCGAAGGGTGAAATGAATTAACCGGGCTGTGAAGGCCTCCCTGTCCACAGCAACAAGTCCTTGACAACAACCTAGCAAGGTCCCTATTGAAGGAACATTGTCGCCATTGAGATCCTGCGATCCTATTTCGACTCCAAGAGCATGGCACAATTCGTCAACCCTCATGGGCCGCTCCGAGTGAGAGATCCACATCAAGGCTGCCATGCCGAGCCTCGCTTTCTCACCACCCTGTCCCTTTATCCGACTCAAGGTCTCACCGTAGGCACCCGCCAGCCCCAAGCCCTCCGTCATTGCCTTGAGCTTTTGTCGCCTGCGATGGATTGTGGTTTCCTGCAGGATTGCATCAATATTCAACGAGACTAGCAGGAATCTAGAGGAAACTGTTAGTGGGTCCTATAACTTGAGGCAGCCTCACCGACGTTGTTCCTCTACCCACATTTCAGATATATCTCCGGGAATTTTCTCCAGGATTTCCGCCTTCAGGCTACAGTCCATTGCATCTGGTATTGTGTCTTCGCCCAGCCTGGTGTGAAGATAACTAACGATATCATGCCTCTGAGGAGTGATGCGTATAGCCGTGACTCTTCCAGGAACACGCTTCTCAATCTCCGCACGGATGTGCTGTCTTCCTGTCATGAAAATCCGGGTTCCTGGAGACCTTTGTAGAATTTGATGAAGAGAATCTAGAAGCTTGACTCTATATCCCGCTACACATTCGTCTAGTGCATCGATGCATATGAACGTGCGCTTTTTGGAAACGGCGGTCTGCAGCATCTTCACAATATCGGCGAGCTGCGGTCCCCGTCCGTCAATCACCTTCCCGTGGTCTTCATATGCTTGCACTATTTCCTCCGGTACCTCTTCCAGCCCCCTCACAACCTGCTTGAGCACCGCACCCAATATACTCGCCGATGACTGCTCCTTCTGAGCAGCAAAGTCAAAGTAAAAACATGCAACTGCTACTTTTCGGCCTCTAGCCTCATCACACAACCTGTCTATCACTAATGAGCTAGCATTGCACCACTTGTCAGCACTTGCCCTTCCTCTTCCGTTCTTCGAGGTTTGTCCTTGTTACCTAATGAAAGTCTTGCCGACCCCCGGATCCCCATAGCAAAACAAGACTGCCTTATCGGATTCGCCCCCACTACTAGAATCCCAGCCTTTAAATTCCTCTGTTTGTAAGAGCCATTCCCCCACATTTCCAACTCGGCGCTCCCGAATATCCTGATGCCGTAACTTTGGATTCAGTGGGGATAACCAGGCTAGGATATCAGATTGGTCATCGGCAACGGTAAAGTTAACAGTCGTGTTCAAAGAGTTGGTATTATTATTGAATGATTGCGACATGTTCTGATGTTTCGCTGCCTTAAGTATTGTAAATGATGGATGATGGAGGCAGTCGACTACCGGTACTGGCACTGGGGTTCCTTGAGGCTGAGGAAAGGGGGGGTCCTTCGTGGAACCTCATGGATGCTTCATGGCAGCCCTGCCAACCTCTCCTAAAAATTTGTCAACACCCTGGTTATGTTTGCCGCATTAGGAGCAAAAAGTGCCACATCCTTGGAAACGCTATCTTACGGCAGAACAAATTCTTCACTACAACGGCGAACGCTATTATCTACTATCTCCGCCTGGCCACTAATCTCCGTCAATCCCCTGCGTTAGCCCACTGGGTTTAGCTTGACAGGCTAACAGAATTACGAATACCAGTTAATGGGATCCAACACACTCAGCACACTTGGGTTTGACTGTGTAAGGAAAACACT
The DNA here is from genome assembly GCA_003521225.1 of Tuber microsphaerosporum. Taxonomy (NCBI): domain Eukaryota; kingdom Fungi; phylum Ascomycota; class Pezizomycetes; order Pezizales; family Tuberaceae; genus Tuber; species Tuber microsphaerosporum. Next base: position 8,264 of record QOVD01002289.1, read on the forward strand.
AATCCTTCTTAGGGGTCTTTGTCTCTGAGCACTGAGATTTGCCGTGTGGCGGAGATAGTGGATAACACGAGTTTTTGCGGTAGTGTGTAGGAACAAAATAAAGCAGAATTTAAGGTTTTTTTCTTCTTCTTCTTTTCTTCTTTTCTTTTCCACACTTACTACATTAATAAAATTATTTTATTCATATTTTAGGGCAGAGAAATAGGATAATAGTGAATTACTTAAGTGTTCGGAATAGGAAAAAGTAGATAATCCAGTTATGCTATAGCCAGTGCCTCCGCAAGCACTTGAGTTCGTGAGAATAGCTATGGCCCACTTCTTTAGTCCGATAACTCAGGTTGCGATGGCTTTAAAAACGGCCGGATACACTACACAAAGAGTGTTGTCGCGACGGCTCTCTCGTTTAGAGCCCAGTGGAGATTTCGCTTATCATAGGTGGGTTAGTGGCGGATCCTAGTTCCTGAGTTAATACCCTAGACTTTGATAGAAGATTACCCATCATAATATTCAACTATTCTTGAGCATATCGCTTAGGTTAGCCGTCGAAAAGTATTCAGTTAACGAATTTAGGCCACAGCCATCTGAAATAGGGTATATTATGATAGATGTATTGGACTTGAGGCAGTAGCGGCTGGGCGGAGATCACGCTGGAGACGTTGATGGGCTAGAGGAATGCTAGGGGCTAGAGTAACGAGAGTCTGAGAAGTTCACGGTTAGGCGGGGCCCACAGTCCTGCTCCTACAAATAGTAGTTTCTTAGTATAGGGCATGATTTCCCCGCCGCCGCCGCAAATGACACCACTACCGCCCGGATTAGCCGGCGGCAGTGGGGGGTGGACTCGACTCCCGGCCTCACATGCCTGCAGAAACGCGATGCTGTCAGCAAAAGCTAGTTTCGAAGACGTGGGGGCTTCCACCTCCTAGTGAGGCTGCCAGTACTGGAAATGAGAGTGGGGATTGGAGGAGCAATGCGGATAGTATCTATGCCGTGCTTTTGGCTCCCTATTTGGAGATTATAAGGTTGCGCGCGTAGGAAATAGAAATAGGGATAGGGATAGAGTGGGCATTTTCGGTTGATGCTACTGCGTCTTCTTCTTCTTCTCCCTCTATGCAGTTGCCATGTGGATGTGGTATGGAAGGATTGTGCGGACAAAATTAACCGAACACTAAAGATGGAGTGGAATGATATTTGCCCTCTATTCCACATCTCTCGCTTCAGCATCATAATTTAGCGGCGCCGATGCCAATGCTTGTCAAATTCCATTCATGCCTCCTACCATATTTTTCCTTCATCCTTGCACCGCAACGCAACGCGGGTGTGCAATATACTCTCGCTAATCTACCGGTATCTAGCGCTACCTAAGACCCAATAATACGGTACGCTGCCGTACTATGCCGGAATTAATGCTATTATGATTTATGACTAAGGTATAATACGGTGCAACACTCAACTATAGAATTTGACGCTGAGCAGCAATGTTCTTTTGCCATGGCTCATGTCAAGTTGCAGTGATCTAGTGGTAGCAGTGAGGTCTATGCGGTAGTAAACGGCTGTTAATCGAGGGAAGAAAAAAAAAACTATACTGGCAAAGCGAAGATTAAAAGTAGGAGCTAGGATAAACTAATGGTGTCCCGCGGGTATTCATAATAGATTTTATGTAGGTTTCTCGCAAATGGGTCGTTACTGCACCACCCCACCCTTCTGAGCTACTTGAATTTTCCCCAAGCTTTGTAATCGAGTACGCGCACTGCGCTTGGCAGCCTTGATGAGTATCAAGGGCAGCGCCTAGCTTCAGAGAATCTGGTGAGTTGCCAGGCTGTGGGAAGAGCTCTTCCGGTCTGAGTCGACATCACGGAGGATTATGCTGCAATGCTTTAAGTTGGATGATATGCAAGATTTTCGACTGATTCATTGATGAGCCTTGATGCGCTTGTACAGCACGGTACTCGTACAGTGCTGTGTACGGTATGTGCCAAGCTAGGCGGCTCTGACCTAGGCGCTCTAGGGTGGTCGTTCACCACAGCGCAGGATTTGTGCAGCGCCGCGGCACAACATTGAAAAGTGTGGCACATCTGGCTACTGATCCGGTAAAAACAAGCAGAGCGTTTTTGACAAGACTTTAGAGGCATTTTATTGGCCGGTCCAGGATATCCACGAGGTCTCACTAAGACCCCACTTTTTCTTCAGCCCCTTACGATCCCATCAGGAGACCAGTTCAGTCCCTTATCCTCAACTAGCTCCCGAACAGCGAAGATGTCTCAATATTGCTTTCATGACAATATTAACTCCTTTAATAAAGTGCTGAACAACTATACTGTTGCCGATGACCGATACGATATCCTGGCCTGGTTATCCCCACTGAATCCAAAGGTGCGGCATCAGGATATTCGGGACCGCCGGGTTGGAAATGTGGGGGAATGGCTCTCACAAACCGAGGAATTTAGAAGGTGGGAGGCTGGTAGCGAGGGAGACGAGTCCGATAAGGCAGTCTTGTTTTGCTACGGAGACCCGGGAGTGGGAAAAACTTTTATTAGGTAGCAAGAATGAACCTCGATGGATAGAAGAGGAAGAGTGAGCGCTGACAAGCTATGATGTTAGTTCATTGGTGATAGACAGGTTGTGCGATCAAGCCAGAGGTCGGAGGGTCGCAGTTGCATGTTTTTACTTCGACTTCGCCGCCCAAAAGGAGCAATCCCCCACGAGCATGCTGGGCGCCCTGCTCAAACAGGTAGTGAGCGGGCTGGAAGAGATACCCGAGGAAATAGTGCAAGCATATAAAGATCATAAAAAGGTCATTGATGGACGGGGGCTACAGCTTGCCGATATTGTGAAGATGCTACAGACTACTGCTTCCGAAATTCCCACATTCATATGCGTCGATACTCTCGATGAATATGTAGCGGGATATCGAGTCAAAGTTCTTGATTCGCTCAATCAGATTCTCCGAAGGTCTCCAGGCACTCGGGTGTTCGTGACGGGAAGGCCGCAGATCCAAGCTGAGGTCGAGAAGCGTCTCTCTAGAAGAGTGATGGCTATACGCATCACTCCGCGGAGACGGGATATTATAGGTTATCTTCATTCTAGACTAGACGAAGACACAAAGCCAGACGAGATGGATAGTAGCCTGGAGGCAGAAATCCTAAAGAAAATTCCCGAAGATGTTTCAGAAATGTAGGTAGAAACAACGACACTCGAGAAGCTACCTCAGGTTTTCCGCTAACCAATGCATATTTAGATTTTTGCTAGTCTCGTTAAATATCGATGCGATCCTTCAGGGAACCACAATTGGTGGTAGGCGCCAAAAGCTTTACGCAATGACCGACGGCTTGGGATTGGAGGGTGCTTATGGTGAGACGTTGGGTCGGATAAAGGCGCAGGGTGAGGAGGAATCAAGGCTTGGCATGGCCGCATTGATGTGGATCTCGCACGCGGAGCGGCCCTTGAAGGTCGACGAACTGTGTCACGCTCTAGGAGTCGAAATAGGAGCGGCAGATCTCGATAGAAACAATGTTCCTTCAATAAAGACACTCCTAGCCTGCTGCCAAGGACTTGTTGCAGTAGATAAGAAGGCCTCCACAGTCCGATTAATTCACCTTACACTTCAAGAGTACCTCCGGGGCCATCTCGAGCCTTTTGGTACAGCTCACCCGACGATAGCAGAGACTTGCTTAAGCTATCTTAATTCCCATCAGGTCATAGCCCTCTCGGCTAACCCCTCCCCCGATTTCCAGGGCATTCCCTTTCTGGAATATTCTTCTCTATATTGGGGAATGCACGCAAAAAGAGGTCTTTCAGCCTATGCAAAGCAGCTTGCCCTGAAGCTATTTGAGGACTACAGTAACCACATATCCATAAAACTTCTCTTAGACGCAGAGAAATCGCGTCTTTTCTTTATTGGCCGCGATAAATATTCCGGGTTCAGCAGCTTACACTGTGCATCCTTCTTCGGGATTGTTGAGATGGTAGCTGACTTGGTAGAGGTGGATGGTTGTGATGTTAATCAAGCAGACTGCATAGGTAGTACACCTCTAGCGTGGGCTGCTTGGAAAGGGAACGAGGGGGTGGCGGAGGTACTGCTACGGCGAGACGACGTCGACCCTAACAAGCGGTGTATCGGCGACCGTACACCACTCCTATGTGCTGCTTGGAGGGGGCACGAGGGGGTGGCGAGGATACTACTCCGACGGGATGACATCCGCCCTGACGAACCGGAATTCATTGGCCGAACACCACTTTGGTGTGCCGCTGAGTATGGACGCGAGGGAATTGTGAAAATACTACTCGAGCGGGGCGACGTCAACTCCGGCAAATCAGATAATGATGGCCGAACACCGCTCTCGGTTGCTGCTCAAAATGGACACGAAGAAATAGTAAAAATACTACTCGGGCGGGACGGTGTCAACGCCGACAAACAAGATATCTACTATCGAACACCACTCTGGTCTGCAGCTTTCAGTGGGCATGAGGGAGTGGTGAAAATACTACTCGAACGGGGCAACGTCGACCCTAACAAACCAGATTACGACGGCCAAACACCAGTCTGGTGTGCTACTGAAAATGGGCACGAGGGAGTAGTGAAAATACTACTGGGATGGGACGGCGTCAACTCCGACAAACTATCTAACACAGGCCAAACACCACTCTGGCGTGCTGCTTGGAATGGGTATGAGAGCGTGGTGAAAATACTACTCGAGCGGGGCGACGTCCGCCCCAACAAGCCAGATAACGCCGGCCAAACACCGCTCTGGTGTGCTGCTTGGAATGGACACGAAGAAGTGGTGAAAATACTACTCGGGTCGGGCAAATTCAGCCCCGACCAACCAGATAACGCCGGCCAAACGCCACTCTGGTGTGCTGCTTGGAATGGGCACGAGGGAGTGGTGAAAATACTACTCGGACTGGAAGACGTCGACCCTGGCAAACCCAATGGGGACGGCATAACGCCACTTCATGGTGCTGCTTTCTGGGGGCACGAGGGAGTGATGAGAATACTGCTAGGACGGGACGACGTGAACCCCGACAGACCAGATAGAGGCGGCCAAACACCACGCTCGTTAGCTGCTAGTTCTAGCCATGCAGGGGTGGTAGCCTTACTATCAGCCCCAGCATCTGCAGCTCGGAGCACTGCATAAGACTCTAGAGATATTGTTCCCTAACCGCTTTCGACTACGGACAACATATGTGCCATTTCCCCAAGACCACAACAGCTCCATAAACACACCTGTCATGATCGTTAGCTGCCCCCTCTCATCTTCTCCCACCTTCTCCCGTAGTTTTAAACACTACATTGCTGTAATATCCGTCATTCCTTTCTTTCTGGAGTAAACCCGCCTATTTCTATAGTCTTAAGATAGGCCGTGTTTCTTGGAACCTCCGTCATATTTGCTTCTTTCTCCTTCTCTAGTTGTAAATCTTCATTGCGCCTTTATTTTCGTTTCTTCTCTCTCTACAGTTTCCCCCCTAAAGTATGGCATGAGAGTTGTTTCGATACAAGTATAGATAAAACGTAATAATAAGTGGAAGCATTTCTGACGACCCGAGAACCAGCTGTTAGCCACCGTATAGCGATGATTGCTCACTATGGACATGGTTTAATGAGGATCATGCTACGTCACTTCCTTCTAGGGGTGAGCTCAAAAATGTGGTCGGCGGGGTTTCCAGATAGTATTGATAAGATACAGAAAAACCTCAGAAACAAGGTATAAGTTAATACCAAAAACCTGTATCTTGCAACTCTAAGATTTGATGCCGGGCAATGGTATCTTTTGCCCTAGGAAGGAGCCCATGCCGCGGAAAGTGCTGGTTAATTCATTGATCTTCCATACAACAAGAGGACCCTACGCTACCAATATGCAGATTAGGTACTTTCCAGGCACGACTTAAAGATACAGTTTTAGTTAGTACATGAAGTGGATTGCATGCAAAGGACTAGTAAAGAAGAGAAAAGTTGGATACACGATATTTATCCGCAATGCCGGCGGTTGGCTCCGTATTTAAAAACAAAAATTGAGATTCCTATTCCTCGTCTACATGTCGTGGGGAAATCCACTCCCGCCAACCCCTACGTCTCCATTGGGATCGAAAGTGTTATTTTATACCTGTCTATGGTGTTTGGTACGGTCAAGCGAGGTCATAATTCTGTTAGGTCGTGTTGTGTTGAATGCTGGGTAAACTTGCCGTTTAAACATAATCGAAAAGTGAAGGTATTGTTGCGGCGGAAGATAAATTGATGCTCCATAATATCTAATACACCAAAAAGAGAGCATAATATATGTATGATATCCCGCATTAGTGACATCGAATATTAGTCAGCATTGAGCTCCATGCCAAGACTCGTACCCACAATAGTCGGTAAGAAGCCAACACTAAACTGTTCTTCAACAACGGATTCCACACCATAGGGAGCGCCCGTAATAGTGAGCCATATGTAGATTTGAGCAACGCAATTAGCCAAAGCCAGCCGAAATTGCAACAGTGGCTATTGTTTGGGTGTATAACTTGCTATAACCGGCGCTCGCTAGCAGTAGAATACGTTAAAACTACGATAGTTAAGTTTGAACGAGTGATTGTCTGTGATGGTGTATTAAAGTAGCGGGGGGAAGGGTGGCGATATTTAGGCTATCTTCTTGGGGGTAATAGCGGTCAAGTGTGCCTAATAATCCTACTAGTTTTGTCCAAGTTTTAGAGCAGAGCACCAAGTTAATGGGCATTTTTTCAGTGTTCGGAATTGGAAAAGTAAAGTAATCCGGGTATGTTATGACGGGCACCTCCGCGGGGCCTAACTTTGTTGAAACAACCATGAGCCACTCCTCCAGTCGGGAAACTTGGGTTCCGATCAGTTGAAAAATCGTTCGGCGCCCTGCGAGTGTCATCCAGATGGCACTCTCTTCCAGAATTCATTTAGTCATTTTAGAGGCAGACGCTAGTTCCTGATCTAATACCCTAGGCTTTTATATAACATTACTCATCATATTCAAGGACTCTTGGGTTTACTACTGAGTTAGCCGTCGAAAAGTATTTGGTTTTGACGAATTTACCCTCGGTCATCGGAAAGATGGGGCATATTATAATAGATAATGTGCCTGCGGCAACAGCGGCGGCGCGGAAATCATGCTGGGGCGGTTTATGCGCCCTAAGTGGAATGCATTGGGGGTAATGAGAGCCCAAGAAGTTCACGGGAGAGCTAAGCCCACTGCCCTGTGCGTGCGTGCGAACAGCAGTTTGTTTATACAGAGCACGGTTTCCCCGCCGCTGTCGCAAATACCACTGCTGCTTCCACGGCCCGGTTCGGCTAGCTATGCTAAGAGGAGTGGTGCGCCCGGGCCTTTCAACAGGATGAGAACTGCGGATAGTAGCTGTACCAGTGCAGTTAGCTCCCCAATTCAAGATTGCGAGGTTGTGGACGCACGAGATGGGAATGAGAATAGGTAGGGTGGAGTGGTGTTTTGTGCTATTGCGTCCTTTCCTTCTTCTCCTTCTACTGTATGTAATTGTCGTGTGGGTTTAGTGTGGAAGGCGGAGGTGGGGGGGTGTATCGGGGGGTGAAAATACGTTCACATGATTTAGTAAGCCCCAACGCCTAAAACATTTGGGGCCTGTTTGGCATGCATCATTTTCGAAATGCCATGGTATTTCTTGAAAATGGCTTATAAGCAAAAATAAAAATACTGTGGTATGTCTGAAAATAAATGCGTTCGGCAGTCCTGAATTTTTACCCACTGTACTTTTTTTGTCTCTAAGGCAACCTGATAAGATCACCATAATCTAATTTCCCAAAGAGCCCTAGACAAGATTGAATTTTTCCCATATCATATAACACTAAATCTAAGCAATATATACTCTACTGTTCAGGACAAGAATACTTACTTTGTCCATACCCTAAGCCATGATGTTACTCCAGGAAATATTGTATTAGAAAAATACCACAGTATTTATGGCTGCCCAACACACCGCCAATTAATTATAAAAATACCATGAAAAATATACCATAAAAAAGGAAATGCCATGGTATTGTGGCATGCCGAACAGGGCCTTGACCGTGTTTTTACCCCCCCCCGGTGTATTGGGAGTGTTGGAATAAATTTCCTGCTTTCCGCCTCCTCCTCCCCCCCTTGCGGGAGCAAAGTGCTATGATTTGGCTATATAGTTGCAATATTTTATTTATTTATGCTTTATTTTATACATAATAATATTATTATATATCGTTCATGGCTTCACTTCGCCTCACCCCACTTAGCTGAGATTCTGGGTGATATTATATCTTCAAATTAATGTGGTATGACATTTTCCCTCTGCCCACGCCCTCTCTCTCCAGCATTGTACACACGCGGCCGGATTGAAATCAGAAGGTCCTATTCTGGACTAGCGCATATCCAGTGAAAACTAGCCATATACGGTATTAACTCGCCAACCTTGGAGGAACATTTCAACTTGCTTGGGGTGCTGCATAGCGAGTTTGGCAAATTTCTACTATATGTGGTTAGTTTTCACTTGCTATGCGCTAGTCCAAAATAAGGCCTTCTGACTTCAATCCGGCCGCGTGTGTAGTTTAGCGGCATCGGTACCTTTCAAGTTCCATTCATATTATACCTACCCTCCCTCCTTCATTCCAGCGCCGCAACGCCGCATACGATACATTCCCACTAACCTATCCAGTGTTCCTAACCGCCCGGGAGTCCCACCGGGCCCCGCGAGGGGGCGGCCAAAGTGCAGGACGGCCGTCCTTGGGCCGGACGGCGGGCCCTACAGGGTGAGACATTTTAGTTCAGTGCAGGGGGGTGGACAGCCGGGAATGGTGGAGGACCGCGGGGAATAGTGAGGAGCGGCGGAGGACAGTAGGGGACTATAGGGGACGGCAGGGGATGGCCGGAGACTGCAGGAGTGATGTCTCATGATGCCATAATGATTCGTTCGGAGGCTTATGATTTCCAATCGGCTAGTGCCGGAGGTCTAAGCACTAGGACATAGTCCCCTACAGTCCGTCCGGTCCTCAGCTTCCCGGGCGTCGTCCGTCCTAGCACCCCGAAACAGGCGGACTATAAGCCATAGTCTGTCCCGTCCTACCCTGAAGACGGACGGACTAGACGTCTAGGAACACTGGGTGACAGTAGTGGTGATGGTGGAAAAGACGGTGGTCACAGGATGGTTGGGGTGCCGAGGGCAGAGACTACAATCGGGGCGGGATTTATCCGGCCGTTCCCAGTCAACGTTAGGGCGCAAACAATGCCACAGTAGCTATTATCCCTCCGTGATCCTTCCAAAAACCGTCACGAACTGAAATTACCAAGCTAGAAATTAGGCTTGTATGGAACGTGGAAGTGTCTTAAACCCACAACACGGCATTTCGTTATGATGAGATAACAGGAGTATCCATCGGGGCGAATGTGGTAGGATTTGAGCTGGAGAGAACAGTGTTCCGAACCGTCCCAGGGCCCCGCGAGGCCCGTAGGGGAAACTGCGAAGAGCCCTGGACGGAATAGGGCGGGGGGGCGGACGGCCGGAGATGCCGAGGGCTCTGGGGACTCTAGGGGACTGTGAAAATAATGGCTGCGGAGGTAACGATTTACAGTGAGGATTTTACGCAGTGGAGTGAAACCGCTTAAGTGGTGATGAAGATCATGATTGATGGTGATAACTTGATGGAAAGGAAAGACTTGAGGAAAGTTGTGTACAGGAAGCAAGGTGTGTTGTGAGAAAAGAGAAGAAAGGAAAAACAGGGGAGTGAAAATATTTTCATAGCTTGCGCGTCCTTTGACTAGTTCATACGTATACCACAGCGGCCTCAGAGTGCGGCCACCAAACTGTCATTTCCAACAGGGACTGTCAAGAATTGAACGTTTTGTTGTGCAGCGGAAAATCATTGATTAGGTTCTCTAGCTAGCTAAGCGGAACATGAATGGTATAGATATACCCTATCTTGATAACGACACCCATGATGTGGAATACGCACTTCCACGTACACTCCAGCTTACACAATAATGAGTAGGAAGCTCAAGCAAATATCTCGCCATACCTTCGCTTGGAGGACCAGATCTCAACAGGGACTGTTCGTATATGGTTTCTTTCTCCTCTCAAATGCTTCTTTCAGATCTCTGCTTTCTCTCAGGCCAGATCCTGTTTAGGACTAGCATGCGGTGTCCATTGTTATTCTTTTTATTGTTCCTATCTGGTTTCTTTGAAAGTCTTTGCTTTCTTGATTCTTTACTATGAGTATTGTGGGAACCCAGTGGTATTGGCAGGACTGAACCACTTGACTATATAGCTGAGCTACATTCTTCTTGTTATGTACATGATAACCGTTTCCTGATTAATAACCTGAACCGTTATCTATTTACCACTTCCCCATCCGAGCTATCGCATATTGCTACAGGGATGGCCGGGGGCTGCATGAGTGATGTCTCGTGATGCGACAACGATACTTTCGGAGGTGTATGATTACAACTTCGGCTAGTACCAGAGGTCCAAGCGCTAGGACCATAGTCCCCTGCAGTCGTCCGATTCTCACATTCCCGGGGGCAGTCCGTCCTAGCACCCTCAAAAAGACGAACTATGAGTCGTAGTCCGTCCCGTCCTACCCCGAAAAACAGACGGACTGGACGGCCGCGAACACTGAACCTTTCCAACATTACAAAAAACCTCCGTCAGCCTCGGAATAGCCTAGTACGTTAGGGTACTGTACAAGGATTGATACTATGTAGTAATTTATAGGTCTAAGGTATGGTGTGATACCGAAAAAAGGTACCTCATGGCAATAAAATCTGATACTGGGTGATGATGTTCTTCCACAGCGCATGTCGGGTCAAAGTGACCTAGACGTAGCAGTGAAGTCTATGCAGTAGTATAGTTATCATATAGGGGAAGAGCGAAGAGGAAATATATATATATATACTGGCAAAACAAACATTAAAAGTAGGAACCTAGACAAACTGGCAGTATCTTGTCAGTATTCATAGATTTATGTAGATCTTCCACCTATAAGTTGTTACTGAGCTACCACTTTCCTAAGTGGTCAACTTGAATGTTTCCCAAAGCTTACCACTAATTGACTATTTCACAGGTATTTCTTTCGGGTAGAAAGGTGAGCTCGAGGTGATATTAGGCCTGTACTTGTGACGTATCCTAATTACTAGAAAAAACAATAATCGTCCTTTAGCTTTGGTATTTGGTGGGTTTGTTGAAAGTTGCAATAGTGTGTTTGGGTGGACACTGGACAAGAGCTCACAATATTGTAAAGCTCACAATGAAATGAAAAAAATGAGAACCTATTGAGCGTCAGGAGAGCCTTGGTGAGTTAATTCTCATCTATGTGACAAACAGGGGGGGTTTTAGATGATCAAGTTGCCGAGCCTTACCTGTTTACATGCACTTATGAAAAACTTATTAATAGAGGTTTGGTCACTAGCCTAGCCTAGGGAGATTATGTGCTGAAAGGCACTATTAGGAAGGACCAGGTTTTATCTGCAATGAACATACTTATAATGTAAGGGTTAATTGTGAGTTCGGAAATTGGATTAGAGCCTTTTCTCCTCTATATGCTAGGTCTAAAGGCCTTAATACCTACAGCATGTTAAGATGTAAGGGGTTTTTGCTGTATACTGTCAGACTAGATAACAGTTTTTGATAAAATTAGCATTGTTGTACTGTATTTTACTGTAAATATTGGGCTGCATCGTACTCGAGTAGCTAGGTGAACTTACCGATCAACCCTGACAGATTTGGGTTATACGAGTGACGGCCTGTGATGCTGTTGAGAATAACCGAGGAAGGGCTAGTGATTGTTACCAGCTTAGAGGTACTTTAATAGCGCAGACTAGAGCCGGGGTGAGTTATTTTTTTACTTTCCCTTCCACGTACTAGGCTAATCATATTATATCATCATGGAAACTGTAATTTATTTCGGAGCCTCATTGGAGATTAATTCTTTTGTCTCGATTTGAAGAGTGTTCATATCCAACGATACTTAAACCACCACTCGGATTAGCTATCAAGTAGCATTTGGTCTTGACGAATTTACCCCTGGTTATTGGGAAGATAGGGCTAATTATGATAGATGTATTATTGTTGTAGCAATATACAGTGATGCCGCACTGCGCTTGGTGGATGTCAAAATGCGCAGTGGAGAGCAATAGAATCTGGTAAGTTACGAGGCTGCAGGGACAGCCTCCCCGGCCTGCGTCGGCATCACGAAGGAATATGTTGCGATGCTTAGATAATATTATGTAAGGCTTTCGGATGATTCATTCACAAGGCTTAACATGGTAAAATATAATCATACCAAGCTAGGCGGTTCCAAACGAGGCGCTCTAGGTGTTCGTTCATCATACTGTAGCGAAGGACCTGTGCGACGCCGCAAGAGAGTATTGAAGAGGTGTGGAATTTCTTACTCCTGATGTAGTAAAGGCAGACAGAGCGCTGTTGACAAAGCTTTGGGAGAGTTTGATTGGACGGTCCTGAGGTATCTAAGAGGTTGCACAAAAGGTCCTGCTGTTCTTCAGCCCCGAGAAGTTCTAGGACTGGCTGTCGACTGCTTCCATCGCCTATAATCTCTAATACCTTGCGCAGCAAAAAACAGAAAATGTCCCAATCATTCAGCAATAATATCAACTCTTTGAACACAACTGTTAACCTTACCGTTGCCGATGACCGATCTGGTATCTTAGCTTGGTTATCCCCACTGAATCCGAAGCTGCGACATCAGGATATTCGGGACCGCCGGGTTGAAAATGTGGGGGAATGGGTCTTCCAAACCGAGGAATTTAGGGGCTGGCGCGCTAGCAGTGGGGGAAGTGAATCTGATAAGGCAGTCTTGTTTTGCTATGGAGATCCGGGAGTAGGCAAGACTTTTGTTAGGTAGCAAGGACGAACCTCGATAGATGGAAAAGGAAGGGCAACCGCTGACGAGCTGTTATGTTAGCTCATTGGTGATAGACAGGTTGTGCGATCAGGCCAGAGATCGGAGGGTAGCAGTTGCATGTTTTTACTTCGACTTCGCCGCCCAAAAGGAGCAATCCCCCACGAGCATGCTGGGCGCCCTGCTCAAACAGGTAGTGAGCGGGCTGGAAGAGATACCCGAGGAAATAGTGCAAGCATATAAAGATCATAAAAAGGTCATTGATGGACGGGGGCTACAGCTTGCCGATATTGTGAAGATGCTACAGACTACTGCTTCCGAAATTCCCACATTCATATGCGTCGATACTCTCGATGAATATGTAGCGGGATATCGAGTCAAAGTTCTTGATTCGCTCAATCAGATTCTCCGAAGGTCTCCAGGCACTCGGGTGTTCGTGACGGGAAGGCCGCAGATCCAAGCTGAGGTCGAGAAGCGTCTCTCTAGAAGAGTGATGGCTATACGCATCACTCCGCGGAGACGGGATATTATAGGTTATCTTCATACTAGACTGGACGAAGATACAAAGCTAGACGCAATGGATAGTAGCTTGAAGGCAGACATCCTGAAGAAAATTCCCGAAGATGTTTCAGAAATGTAAGTAGAAGCAACGGCACCGGAGAAGCTGCCTCAGGTTGTCCACTGACAGATACATATTTAGATTTTTGCTAGTCTCGTTAAATATCGATGCGATCCTTCAGGGGACCACAATCTGTCGTAGGCGCCAAAAGCTCCTGGCAATGACTGACAGCCTAGGATTGGAGGATGCTTATGGCGAGACGTTGAGTCGGATCAAGGGGCAGGATGAGGAGGAATCGAGGCTCGGCATGGCCGCATTGATGTGGATCTCTCACGCCGAGCGGCCCTTGAAGGTCGACGAACTGTGTCACGCTCTAGGAGTCGAAATAGGATCGCCAGATCTCGATAGCGACAACGTTCCTTCAATAGGGACATTACTAGCCTGTTGTCAAGGACTTGCTTTCGTAGACAAGGAGGCTTCCACGGTCCGGCTAATTCACTTTACGCTTCAAGAGTACCTCCAGGCTCATCCCGAACTCTTTGGCACAGCCCATTCCACAATGGCAGAGACTTGCTTAAGTTATCTGAACTCCCACCAGGTCAAGGCCCTCTCGATTAGTCCCTCCCCCGATCACCGGGGCATACCCTTTATAAAATATTCTTCTCTATATTGGGGAATGCACGCACAAAGATGTCTTTCAGGCTGTGCAAAACAGCTTGCGCTGAAGCTATTTGAGGAATATAATAACCACCCATCCATAAAACTCCTCTTAGCCACAGAAGAATCTTATTCCTTCCATTCTAATTTCGATGAAATCCCCAAATTCAGTGGTCTACACTGTGCATCCTTCTTTGGGATTGCTGAGATGGTAGCTGATTTGGTAAAACTGGAAGGTTGTGATGTCAACCAAGTTGACTACCTAGGTAGTACGCCTCTAGGGTGGGCTGCTTGGAATGGGCACCAGGAGGTGGCAAAGGTGCTACTGGGACGGGACGACGTCGATCCCAACAAACGGTGTGTCGGTGACCGAACACCGCTCTTATGTGCTGCTTGGTGGGGGCACGAGGGGATGGTAAAGATACTACTCGGACTGGACAGCACCCACCCCGACGAATCAGAATGCCTTGGCCGAACACCACTCTGGTGCGCTGCTGAGTATGGGCGCGTGGGAATTGTGAAAATACTACTCAAACGGAACGACGTCAACCCCGACAAACTAGATATCGGTGACCAAACACCGCTTTCGATTGCTGCTCAGCATGGACATGAAGAAATAGTGAAAATACTACTCCAGCGGGACGACGTCAACGCCGACACACCAGATAAGTTCGACCGAACACCACTCTGGGGTGCCGCTCAGGCTGGGCACGAAAGAATAGTAAAAATACTGCTCGGGCGGGGTGATGTCAGACCTGACAAACCGGATATCTATGGTGGAACACCACTCTGGTACGCTGCTTGGAACGGGCACGAGGAAGTGGCGAAAATACTACTCGGGCGGGACGGCGTTAGATCTGACAGACCGGATATCTGGGGCCGAACACCGCTCTGGGGTGCTGCTTCTTATGGGTGCGGGAGAATGGTGGAAATACTGCTCGGGGAGCGCAACATGAGCCCCGACGAACCAGATATCTATGACCGAACACCGCTCTGGTGTGCTGCCTTTTATGGGCACGAGGAAGTGGTGAAAATATTCCTCGGGCGGGACGACGTCAACCCTAACAAACAGGATATCAAGGGCGAAACACCGCTCTACGCTGCTGCCGCGGAGGGGCACGAGGGGGTGGTGAAAATACTAGTCGGACGGGAAGAAGTCACCCCCAACAAACCAAATAGGGACGGCCTGACACCACTCCATTGTGCTGCTTTCCGGGGCCACGAGGGAGTGGTGAGGATACTGCTAGGACGGGACGACGTGAGCCCCGACAGACTGGATAGCGGCGGCCAAACACCACGCTCGTTGGCCGCTAGTTCTGGCCATGCGGGAGGGGTAGCCCTACTATCGCCCCCAGCATCTGCGGCTCCCGGCACGGCATAGGACGGTGGAAGGATTGTTCCCCCGCCGCTTTCGGCCCCGGATAACTCATGCGCAATTTCTCAAAGACCCAAACAGCTGCATAAACACGCCCGTCCTCACCACTGCCTACCTCCTCTCATCCCCTCTCCCTACCTCCAGCTGCAGTTTAAGCCACCATCTTGTGGCAACTGGCGTCCTTACTTTCTTTCCGGAGTAATCCCGCCTATTTCTCTCGTGTGGAGATAGGCCGTGCGCCCTCGAATTCCCGCCACCTTTACTTTTTTCTCCTTTTCTGGCTGTAAATTCTCGTTGTACATTTATTCTTCATTCAGTCTTTTTCTAATGTTTCTTCTTTTTGAATCCCTCCCCTCTGAAGCATAGGCATGAGAGTTGTTTCGATACAGGTACAGAGAAACGCAATAATGAGTGAAAGCATTTCTAACGATCCGAGAGCTAGTTGTTCACTATGGTATAAAGGTGATTGGTGCTCACTATAGAGATAGTTTGACGAAGGTCACATTTGCATACCGCTTCCTTCCAGGTGTGGGCTCAGAGGTGTGGTTGGGGCTGTCCGTCCGGCGCTGATAAAATGCGATACGGAAGACTTCAGTAACAATAATGTATGATACTTTGCTGAAAAAGAGTACCTTGCAACCCTAAAATTTAATGCTAGGTAATGGTATCATTTGCCCTAGGAGCCCATGCCACAGAAAGGCTGGTTAACTCATTAATCTCCCATGCAGCAAGCGAGTTCTAGATTGCCAATTTGCAGATTGAGTGCTTTTCAGACATGACTTAAAGACGAGACTTTGCTTGATATATGAAGAGGATTGGGTGCAGAGAGGGCAGGTAAGGAAGAGGAAAGTAGGATGCATGACATCTATCCGCGATGCCTGCGGCTGGCTGTGTATTTAAAACCCAAAATTGAGACTTCCTTTTCTCGTCTTCGTATCGTGGGCAGATACGCTCCCCCCTTCTGATGGCACCATTGGGATTTAATGTGTTATTTTATACAAGCTTGGTTTCTAGGGTTTGGTAGGGTTACGGGAGTCTATAGTACTGTACTGAATTCCGTTGGGCTATATGCTGGGTATGCTTGCCATTCCAAGCTGATCGAAAAGTAAAGGTGTTGTTACGGCGGAAGATCAATTAATTCTCCATCATAGCTAATGCACAGAAACAAAAACATAATATATGTATCCCACCTCAGTATTGTCTAATATCAGTCAGAGTACCGAGCTCCGTGCTAAGACTCCTACCCACAGTAGTTGGTAAAAAGCCAACAGTAAACTACCGCCTTCCAATGAAACCTGTTGCGAACCGTCTCTGAAGAAGCGGAGATTGTATTAAGGAGAAACAGGAGGAAAGAGGGAGGAAAGCGAGGAAATATAGAGAAGCAAGCACAGAGAAATTATCAGGATGCAGGAATGCATACGCGGCACAAACGTATGCCTTCCGGGAACAAGAGTGGGCAGCATAGCGGAGCATCAGGTTCGAGCAAGTATATAGATCAACGTAATGATTAAGAAGAGCACCATCGG
Organism: Tuber microsphaerosporum; assembly: GCA_003521225.1. Classification (NCBI taxonomy): domain Eukaryota; kingdom Fungi; phylum Ascomycota; class Pezizomycetes; order Pezizales; family Tuberaceae; genus Tuber; species Tuber microsphaerosporum. The sequence goes on from QOVD01002289.1 coordinate 25,231, forward strand.
ATGTATATTGTAACAAAACTGTAGCAATCGGCGATCGTTTAAATGGAGAAATGGTAATAGCCAACGATCAAGCTTATTGATTGAGCGAACTGCCACTAGAATAATAAGAAGGATACAACCCAGCTATATAGAGAAGTGGTTCAGTCCTGCCACTACCACCGGGATTCCACAACAAGGAACAAAGACAGTCAAAGAAGACACATAGGAACAAAAGGAATAATAAAGGAAAGTATAAAGAAGTCCAAACTAGTACCCCGCTTAAATACAAAAACATAGAAAGCTGAAAGAAGCATTTTGGAGGAGAAAGAAACCATATACTAACAAAAACCAGTTAAGTTTGGACAAGCGATGGTCTGTGATGGTGATTTGAAGCTGCAAAGGGAAAGGTGGCGATATTCAAGTTACCTTCTCGGGGGAAATTGCGCTCAACTGCAGCTATGTATATGAACAAACCGAAGCAGATTTGGGGGGGTTTTTTGCGCGAACTCCAATAATCGTACTAGTTTTATTCATATTTTGGGGTAGAGTACAAAGTCAAAGGGCATTGTGTAAGTGTCCGGAATGAGTAAAAGTGCTTTAGGCAATCTAGCTACGCCATAAGTAATGTGTCCGTAGGCACCTGGCACCCAATTCTGGTGGAAATGACCACGGCTCACTCCTCTGGTTAGGCGCGGGTTTGTGCAACGCCATAACTCACGTTCTGATCACTTTTAAAAATCGCCGGGCAAAGAGTGCCATCCAGATGGCACTCTCTTTCAGAGTTCGTCAGAGATTTACCTTGTAGCCTCGGTCACAGCCGCGCCTCACTATGATGGGCTTCTTTGCACTGAAAAATTCGCTATCATGAACCCTGGCCTCGTTAGCTCAAATGCCCAATCTAAAGTTCTTCATCATGAGGAGATACATAATGGAGAGCACTATAACGAATCCATAAAAAAATTTCAAATTTTAGTCCCCTGCCTGTACACATATTCATCTCTTCAGAAGTGAAGATACGCTAGCTAAGGAAACAGGTTGGTTCATGTATGTACCTGGCTGAACCCACGATTCTACATATCCGGCTAACATCATTTCTGGGTGATGTGATCGCGAGACGCATAGTCCATACTCTAGGTATTGACCCAAACCTTCATGTGCTTTCGGGGCCATTATAAAGTCAGCTGTTCTCAGCTTCTTCATCAAGAAGCGGTTTTTTTTGGGGGAGCAGATAAAGTAAGAAAGTCCTATACAATCGGGAATAAACTTCAAGCCGGTTGGTAGAAAAGAAAGTTGTCCAGAATCTCTCTTTCTCCTCCTTTCCTGGGCAGCCAAGTCCTAGTACTTTTCTACCTCCCTGCTTGCTTGGTAACATTCACAAGCCTCCCACAATTATTCGCCGTAGTGGAACCTCGTTATCGCGAAATGATAAAAAAAATCCACACTCCTGGCTTTCGTTATAGCAAGGTGTAGATCTTGGACCTTGAGTTATCCCAGGCTTTGATAGAAGGCTATCCATCAGATTGAGTAACTTTTTTGACTGCGTCGCGATGATGAGAGACCGGTCTTATTGCACAATATAGTCGCTGGCAAAACTAACAAGAAAAGTACCAGTAGTCCCAGAGGAGTTCGGGCGCGCGCAGAGTTACCCGGCCAACCAACTGAGTGAGAGCAGCTACTTTCAGGTACCCGCGATTGACCTTTGCGGCTACTAAATTCAATAATGAATCGGCCCCAAGATTTTTGGGAGAAAAACTACTGAGTGTTCTACTAAAATGGGTCGTTAATCCTGTTAATCTTGGCGGGTGGTTGGATTGCCTTTTGAAAATTAATTTGGATACTCATACCCATTTATGCCAAGACATTCCCATGGTGGTACAAGCACATATTACTAAGTGAAAGAAAGCTAACATGAGGCTCTTAATTCAATGAAGCCCTCCTCCAAAAACGCGTCCCCGTAACAAAGCCGAGGGGCGGCGGGCACACGGCAATTCCAACCAAACCAGAACCACGATACCTAAACATAGCCCGGCACAACCTCCCCCACAGCACTGGTAGAAAACCCGAAATACGATCTGGCTAGATCTCGTGTTGTACGAGAGCCGCCCCAGCAGTGCCATTGTCGATCACGCCCGCAACACCTGCCACCGCCCCCCGGCTGCCTCGTGCAGCAGCCTTGAACGTTCCCCCCTCCGCGCAGCTACCACCCAGCCATGTCAACAAGAGGCTCGATTTTTGGTGTCTGGCGGCCCCGCATGTGTTCCTTTCCCGCAATCGAGCATTTAAGGCCTCACACAATTTTTACGCTCAAGACGCATAGGCGGGGTTCACTTCTAAAGTGTATTATGCTAGATGCAGTGTGCTCGAGTATATATGATGCCTATCCTTGCGAAACATCGGAGCAGAAAAGCTTTCACTTCATCTACTAGTATCATACTAGCACTTACAAGTCAAAAGGACTGTGCCCATCCGGCGTCCGTTCTAAGCCCTTGCTCTCCATAAGGCAAGCCAATCCAACACACGACCCCCCCACGCTATCCCGCACCACAGCCAAAATCTGGCGGCATACAATACCCGCGACGAGATTAAGTCCTGAGCCAGTTGGTGCAACTGCAATTTCCCACAATACTCAACCATCGTGATAGCCACATTCTTTCATTACTGCTTTGCCACGAAAAATGCCTAAAGCCTAGGGGCAAGAGGGAGGAAACCTGTTTCATGGGTAGCCTGTATTTTCAGTAGATTTAATTAATAGTCACCACAGTTGTGGTCGCGATCGCAGTTGCCATTTGTGGTTATCATGATGGTTGGATTTAGCGGGGAATCGCGGTCGGCACAGGACTTAGGCCATGTTTGGCACGCCTACTTTTATAACATCTTTTTCTCTGCAAAAATGTAAATAAATGGAGGTGTCTTGTTGCACTAAGATATCCCAAGATTGCACATTTTCAGTTATAGCTCAACTTGCAGGCCTCCTACCGGCTCTCTGCTTTGATCACAGCTGTCGGCAATGTAGTTGCTATGCGGATATGGCTTTTTAATGCTCTCTGGTCAATGGGATTTGAGCTTTAGCAAAATGAATGCACAGGAAAACTGGCATTTTTTGATACTGTAGTCTGGCCAAACAGAACCTTACAGTAACCTCGCCAGGGGTAACGTAGGTGATATTGGAATTTTTCGAGAGATTCATTCGTGGGGCTTGGTTTACTTATATGCCGGTATATCAATCTAGACGATTTCACTCTGGGCCCACTACTAGTACCGTACCGGCAGAGTATTCTCATGCGGCCGAGTGCTAAGTAAATCACGTGATCTTCGATTCCGAAAAGTACTGGATAATGGAGGTGAGTATCGTAGAAGGTTCAAAGGGAGGCCTTGACCCTCCTAAGTCAAAGGGAAAAACAAGAGAAACACCAGATTACGCATGAAAGTCGTTGGCAAGCCTGAATAGAAGATCACGTGATTTATCTGTAGATTCTCCCGTAGACTGCCTCCCTAGCCACCCCTCCCACCCGGGCAGATGCTGATTGGTGGGTTTTGTATGGGGACACGGGCGGCAGTCAGTGCAGTCGCCACCGTTCATCCAACAAAACCAAGAAAACGACTCGAAAATTTCTTATTCAGGTTTAGCTGTCCGGGTGGGGGCGGTGTTCGGGTGGCTAGGGAGGCAGTCTATGCGTTGGTTAGTAGCGGCAGTGGTTTGCACGGCATTTCCCATTACCAAGGAGCGTTGTTTGATTGGACGGCCGGAAGGGATCGGTGAGCATCCACACTAATCCCCTCCCTTTTTTCAGCCCGGAGGAATTCCAGCGCCTCTAGTTGACTGATTTCATCATCCATCACCTACAATATTCTAAGAAAAAAACGGAAAATGTCTCAATCATTCAACAACTCCTTCTCTACTACTACTGTTAATAAATTTGCCGATGACCGATCCAATATCCTAGCCTGGCTATCTCCACTGGATCCGGGGGCACGACATCAAAATATTCAAGACCGCCGGGTGGAAAATGTGGGGGAATGGCTCTTGCGAATCGAGGAGTTTGGAAGCTGGCGCGCTGGTGCTGGGGGAGGCGAATCCAATAACGCAGTCTTGTTTTGCTACGGGGATCCGGGGGTTGGCAAGACTTTTATCAGGTAAAGGGGACGAAGCTCGAGAGAGGGAAGAAAGGGGGTGGTGCTGACGAACTGTGATGTTAGCTCATTGGTGATAGACAAGTTGTGTGATCAGGATGGAGGGCGGAGTGCTACCGTTGCATGCTTTTATTTTGACTTCGCAGCCCGAGAGGAGCAGTCCCCCACGGGCGTGATGGGCGCCCTACTAAAGCAGGTTGTGAGCGAACTGGAGGAGGTGCCCAAAGAAATAGTGCAGGCATATGAAGACCAGAAAAAAACCATTGGTGGGCGGGGACCACAGCTTGCCGATATTGTGGCGATGCTGCAGACTACTGCTTCCGAAAGGCCCGTATTCATATGTATGGACGCTCTAGATGAATGTGTGCCCGGATATCGAGTCAAGATCCTTGATGCGCTTAACCAAATTCTACACAGGTGTCCAGGCACTCGGGTGTTCGTGACAGGAAGACCGCACATCCGGGCTGAGGTCGGGAAGCGCCTTTCTGGAAAAGTAACCGCTATACGCATCACTCCGCGGAGACATGATATCGTCAGTTATCTTCACACCAGACTAGACGAAGACACAACGCCAGATGCGATGGACAGTGGACTATTGGCAGACATCCTAAAGAAAATTCCTGAAGATATTTCAGAAATGTAGGTGAAAGCAACGAAATTGGAGAAACCACCTCAAGCTATCCACTGACAGATACATATCTAGATTCCTGCTAGTCGCGTTGAACCTCGATGCGATTCTGCAAGAAACCACAATCCGCCGCAGGCGGCAAAAGCTCAACACGATGACTAACGGCTTGGGGTTGGAGGGTGCTTATGGCGAGACGTTGAGTCGGATAAAGGGACAAGGTGGGGAGAGATCCAGGCTCGGCATGGCCACATTGATGTGGATCTCTCACTCGGAGCGGCCCTTGAAGGTCGACGAACTGTGTCACGCTCTAGGGGTCGAAATAGGATCGGCGGATCTCGATGGCGACAATGTTCCTTCAATTGGAACTCTGTTAGCCTGTTGTCAAGGACTTATTGCGGTAGACAAGGAGGCTTCCACAGTCCGGTTAATCCATTTTACTCTTCATGAGTACCTCCTAACTCATCGCGAGCTTTTCGGTAGAGCTCACTCGACAATGGCAGAGACCTGCTTAAGTTATCTGAATTCCCATCAAGTCAAGGCTCTTTCGACTACCCCCTACCCCGATCTCCGGGGCACACCCTTTCTAGAATATTCTTCTCTATATTGGGGAATGCATGCGAGAAGAGATTTCTCACATTGTGCGAAACAGCTTGCCCTGACGTTGTTCGACGACTACAGCAACCACATATCCACAAGAATCCTCCTGAATGCAGAGAAATCGCGTTTTTTCTATGCCGGTTTCGATGGACTCTCCCGATTTAGTGGTCTACATTGTGCATCCTTCTTCGGGATTGTTGAAGTGGTAGCCGGTTTTATAGAGGTGGAAGGCTGTGATATCAACCAAACAGACTGCACGGGTAGTACGCCTCTCGGGTGGGCTAGCTTGAACGGGCATGAGGAAGTGGTGAAAACACTGCTCGGACGGGGCGACATCAGCCCCGACAAGCCGGATATCTACGGCCAAACACCGCTTAGGTGTGCTGCTGTGAAGGGGCATGAGGGAGTAACGAAAATACTACTCCAGCGGGGCGACGTGAACTCCGACGAGCCGGATATCTACAACCGAACTCCGCTCTGGGGTGCTGCTGAGAATGGGTACGAGAGAGTAGTGGAAATACTACTCGAACGGGGCGACGTGAGCCCCGACCATCCAGATATCTACGGCCGAACACCGCTCTGGGGCGCTGCTGGAAACGGGCACGAGGGAGTGGTCAAAATACTACTCGGACGGGGCGATGTCAAGCCCGACAAACCAGATGAAGACGGCCGGACACCACTCTGGTGCGCTGCTGGGAATGGCCACGGGGGAGTGGTGAAGATACTACTGGGACGGGACAACGTAAACCCCGACAAACCGGACATCTGTGGCCGAACACCGCTCGCGTGTGCTGCTGCGAGAGGGCACGAGGGGGTTGTGGAAGCACTGCTTGGGAGGGACGCCGTCAACCCCGACAAACCTGATAAGTACGGCCGAACACCACTTTGGTGTGCTGCAGGGAATGGGCACGAGAGAGTGGCTAAAATTCTACTCGGACGGGAAGGCGTCAACCCTGACAAACCCGCTGAGTATGGCCAATCGCCGCTCTGGTGTGCCGCTTCGTATGGGCATGAGGCAGTGGTGAAAATACTCCTTATGCAGGGCGACGTCAACCCCGACAAACCTGATAAGTACGGCCGAACGCCGCTCTGGTGCGCTGCCGAGAATGGGCACGAGGGAATGGTTAAAACCCTGCTCGAACACGAAGATGTCAACCCAGACAAACCAGCCGAGTATGGTCAATCACCGCTCTGGTGCGCTGCTTTTTATGGGCACGAGAGGGTAGTGAAAATCCTACTTAGGCGGAGCGACGTGAACCCCGACAAACCAGATACCTACGGCCGAACACCACTCGGGTGTGCTGCTGTGAGAGGTCATGAGACAGTGGTGCAAATACTACTCGAACGGGACGACGCCAACCCTGACAAACCCGATAGGTATGGTAGAGCACCACTCTGGCATGCGGCTGTGAGAGGGTATGAGGGAGTGGTGAAAATACTACTCGGACGAGACGACGTGAACCCTGACAAATCGGATATCTACGGCCGAACACCACTCTGGTGTGCTTCTAGGAATGGGGACGCGGGA
>QOVD01002290.1:9750-23791 GCA_003521225.1 Tuber microsphaerosporum
GGGGTGTTGCGGCCCAGGGGGAAATGGCACTGGGTTATCCGTAGTCGAAAGCGGTGAGGGGAATGATACCTCCACGGCCTTATGCGATGCTGGGAGTCGTAGGTGCCGGGGGCTGTAGCAGCGCTAGCACTCCCGCATGGTTACACCTGGTGGTAGTATACCAGAGCGGGGTTCGGCCATAGATATCCGGTCTGTCGGGATTCACGTCGTCCCGTCCGAGTAGCATTTTCACTACTCTCTCATGTCCATTTAAGGCAGCACACCAGAGCGGTGTTCGGCCATCCTCATTCGGCTTGTCGGGGTCCACCACACCATTTCCAAGCAGCAGTTCCACCACTCCGTCGTGTCCATTCAAAGCAGCACACCAGAGTGGTGTTTGGCCATCCTCATTTGGTTCGTCGGGGCTGACGTCGTCCCGTCCGAGTAGCATTTCCACCACCCCCTCGTGCCCATTCTCGGCAGCGCACCTGAGTGGTGTTCGACCGCACTTGTCTGGTCTGTCGGGGTTGACGGCCCGGGAAAGGAGGATTTTTACCACTCCTTCATGCCCATTCTCAGCAGCACACCTGAGTGGTGTCCGGCCGTCCTCACTTGGCTTGTCAGGATCGATGTCGCCCAGTTCGAGTAGTATTTTCACCACACCCTCGTGTCCTTTAACAGCAGCACACCATAGTGGTGTTTCGCCGCTATTACCCGGCTTGGCTAGGCTCACATCGTTCCGCCCGAGCGGCATTTTCACCACTCCCGCGTGCCCATACAAAGCGACATGCCGGGGCAGTGATTGGTCATACTCAGCCGGCTTGTTTGGGTTGATGTCGTCCCGTTCGAGCAGGATTTTTACCACTCTGTCGTGTCCATTCAAAGCAGCGCACCAGAGTGGTGTTTGGCCATCCTCATTTGGTTCGTCGGGGCTGACGTCGCCCCGTCCGAGCAGCATTTCCACCACCCCCTCGTGCCCATTCTCGGCAGCGCACCTGAGTGGTGTTCGGCCGTACTTATCTAGTTTGTCGGGGTTGACCTCATCCCGTCCAAGGAGTATTTCCACTACTTTCTCATGCCCATTCTCAGCAGCACACCAGAGGGGTGTTCGTCCGTCCTTATTTGATTTGTCGAGGCCGATGTCGCCCTGTCCGAGTAGTATTTTAACCACTTCCTCGTGCCCGTTCAAAGCGGCCCACAAGAGAGGTGTACTACCTGTGCAGTCTGTTTGGTTGATATCACAACCTTCCACCTCTATCAGACCAGCCACAACCCCAACAATCCCGAAGAAGGATGCCCAGTGTAGGCCACTGAAAAGGGAAATATCATCGGGGTCAACATGGAAGAAGCGAGATTTCTCCGCACTCAAGAAGATTTTTGTGGATATGTGGTTGCCGTAGTCGTCAAATAGCTTCAGCGCAAGCTGCTTTGCATAATCTGAAAGTTCTCTTTTGGCATGCACTCCCCAATATAGAGAAGAATATTCCAGGAAGGGTGTGCCCTGGAGATCAGGAGAGGGACTAGTCGGAAGAGCCTTAACCTGACGAGAATTCAAATAACTTAAGCAGGTTTCTGCCATCGTCGAGTGAGCTGTACCGGAAATCTCGGTATGGGTCTGGATGTACCCTTGAAGAGTAAAATGTATCAACTGGACAGTGGAAGCCCCCTTGTCTACGGAAACAAGTCCTTGACAACAGCCTAGCAATGTCCCTATTGAAGGAACATTGTCGCCATCGAGATCCGCCGATCCTATTTCGACTCCTAGAGCGTGACACAGCTCATCGACCTTCAAGGGCCGCTCCGAGTGAGAGATCCACATTAAAGCGGCCATACCGAGCTTCGATTTCTCCTCACCCTGTCCCTTTATCCGACTCAACGTCTCACTATAAGCACCCCCCAACCCCAGGCCGTCAGTCATTGCATTGAGCTTTTGTCGCCTGCGACGGATTGTGGTCTCCTGCAGGATCGCATCGATATTCAACGAGGCTAGTAGGAATCTAGATATGTATCTGTCAGCGGATAGCTTAAGGTAGCTTTTCCAGTGTTATTACTTCTACATACATTTCAGAAGTGGCTTCGGGAATCTTCTTTAGGATATCTTCCTTCAAACTGCTGTTCATCGCATCTGGCATTGTGTCTCCCTCCAGTTTGGTATGAAGGTAACTGATGATATCGGGTCTCTTGGGAGTGATGTGTATAGTCGTTACTCTTGTAGAAAGACGCTTTCTGACTTCAGCCTCGATGTGCGGTCTTCCTGTCACGAAAATCCGGGTGCCCGGAGAATTTTGTAGAATTTTTTCGAGTGAATCAAGAAATTTAACTCGACATTCCGCCACGCATTCATCGAGAGCGTCGATGCATATGAATGTGCGCTTCTTGGAAGCGGTAGTCTGCAGCATCTTCACAATATCCGCAAGTTGCGGTTTCCGTCCACAAATGACCTTTTTCTGGTCTTCATAGGCTTGCGCTATTTCCACGGGCACCTCTTCCAGTCCGGTCACAACCTGTTTGAGCAGCGCACCAAGCACATACGCTAATGACTGCTTCTCTCGGGCCACGAAGTCAAAGTAAAAACATGCGACCGCGAACTCCCGGTTTTTCGCCTGATCACACAACTTGTCTATCACCAATGAGCTAAAATCGCAGCTTGTCAGCACTTGCCCTTTTTTCTTCGACACATCAAGGTTATTACTTAATACCTAATAAAAGTCTTGCCAACCCCCTGATCTCCATAGCAAAACAAGGCTGCACTATCGGATTCACCTTCCTTGTTACTGGCGTGCCAGCTTCTAAACTCCTGGGTTTGTAAGAGCCATTCCCCCACATTTTCAACCCGGCGTTCCCTAATACCCTGATGCCCCAAATTTGGATCCAGCGGGGATAACCAGGCTAGGATATTAGGTTGGTCATCGGTGTCGGTAGAGTTATAAATGGTCGTGTTGAAAGAGTGGATATTACCACTCAAGAGTTGAGACATTTTCTGTTTTTCGCTTCCCAGAACATTGTAGATGATGGAGTCGGTCGAAGTTCCACAGGGCTGAAGAAAAGCGGGGGCTTCCGGTCGAACCAAACTGACACTTCAGGACCGTCCAATCAATCTCCCTCAAATCTAAGCCAAACAATACTTGTATTGTCGGACAAAATCAACCGCGGATCGATCAAGAGAGAAAAATTTCGTCTATGACAACACTTCACTACTAACTTCACTATCATTAAAACTAAGAAGAAAAAAATCAAAAATGTAATTACAGGGTGGAATACATATTAGAAATCAATAATTGAGCTAGAGAAAGTTCTTTAGGTGGTGTTGAAAGTGTGGGGTGATGAGGAGGGTTGCGTTACCATCGATCGTTGGTCCGCGGTTAATTTTGTCCACGGACAATGCTCTCCCTGTGCAACACGAAATGCCACACATCTCCAAGTGTTGTTCTGCGGTATAGCACGAATATATTTCGCTGTGATGAACGAACATCCTATTAGGCCTGGGCGGCATTCCCTATCTTGGTATATATGCTGGTAAATTAAATCTGATGAGTGAATGTCGAAAACTTCAAATGTCACCTTTCTCACTCATAATGAACATGACCTCGTTCCATATCGCTAGATTTTGACTGTGTCGTGGGGGAGGGGCTTGTGCTGGATTGGCTTGCCCTGCGCATACGAGTGGAAAACAGTGAAACAACGGGATTCCCCACCAAAAAAAACAGGGGTGTTCGCGATAATCATTAACCTCCGAGCAAGAGTATTTAAAATCCAAGATATTGGATAGATAGCTCCAATCACCTCTAGAATTACTAACATAGATTTTAGAAAGCTCTGACCAAAGGAATACCTGCCTATAACTGCTGAATTTGAAATTATTATCTGAAGTATAATACTAGGGCAAGGCTCGGCCAAACAGTTGCAGTTCAGATTGTGTGCTGGAGCATTTGGAAGATGCGACCGGAGCACAGGGTGGTCATATTAAGTGGTAGCTGCAAAGTTTGCATTGTATTTCTCAAGGAGTAGCCCTCCGACAAGTGACTACTTGCAGCGATGAGGGTGTTATTGTTGAATCTAAAACCCAGACCTTTAATGCCTGGTAGTCTCCTACCATGATACCATCCCGTGAAAACTGAAATAATTGAGAATGGTGCTAGGACGTCTAGAATTTCCTCCTTTAGAATAGGGGAGAAAACACAGCCAGAAGATTCTCCTTCAGCCCTCACTTAAGACATAAAAAAAGAAAAATAGCACAGATCTAATAAGAAAAGGCGACTCTAAAGTCTTAGCGAGATTCTCAATTATTTCCGTTTCTACGGAGGCACTTTTGTTGTCGCTAAGATATTGCCGAAGTACCTCTCTTTCTACAAAAACTTTGCGAGTGGGAGTGTAAAATGAAGAAGCAATAGGACCGGTGTATGAAATTATTCTCACCCTATTCCAAACTCTATGGAGTTTTCACACATTGGTATCAACTTGTTTTGGTGTGCAATTGGCTTTTCCCCAATATTTTCTTCACTCGTATTATACAGTACAGTATGCAGTTTGAGAGGAAAAACCACTGGAACTGCAGTTTGAGTGGGTTTACCACTCAGCCGTCGCTATGCCAAACAGCCCCTAAGCTTTTGGGAATTCCTGAAAAGAGGTATCTAGCCTATCATCAATTTCAGAAACCCCGTTGATTGCAAACTGCCCTAGTCCAGGCCAGTTCATTATGGGCGAGATTTTACGGTATCTACCGTACCCTATTTACTGGAATGCCTGCAGAATTCAGTATATTATATATAAGGCACGCCTTATTCGACATTTTGGTTGGGAGGAAGGGTAGCTAGGGTTTAGAGTTGCCGATTGAACCAATAACCGTTACCCCTTTGCTAGGTGCGTTTAACTTTCGGATGCGTCTTATTAATATTTACGGAATTATACAGGTAGTAATTGAGCCTTGGGCAAGGACGTTGGAGCAGCCCTTACCGGTAAGGTGCCGCACTTTCCTACCGCCCTAAGCTGGGGCTCTGGGGCTTAGTCTTCGTTCTTGACTCCCTATCCAAGAGAGTAAATCTTGGACGTCTTAGCCCGTTTCCTTCCCCGTCGAGTACCGTAAAAACTCAAATAGAAGAGAAATGTGCTAGGACTTTGGAGTTGCCTCTCCTAGTAAGGCGCCTCGTACACCCCTTTTGTTTTGTCTGAACTGGGGGCTGAGTTTGCGGTCTTTTCCCCTCGCATAGTTCAAGCAGTTCAAAAAGTGCACAAGAAATTTCCTTATTTTCGGGGTCTATAGCCTCCACAGCCACCACACCAACCTACAAACAAAAACCCAGGTGATAGGCAGAGGAAAATCAAAAATAGTGTCTAAGGTTTTTTTATTTGTTAGTTTGCTGCTTGTAGCACCTATAGAATTTGAAAAGTTGGATCATTGGTGAGAATGGATGAAAGGTGTTACATCAGCCACAGTTTTTTGATGATTAATCATATAATAAATACTTAGGATGTAAGTTTTGAATCAAATTTCCAACAAAATATATAATAAATCTAAATGAGATTCATCAGAGCCCAGGGGTTTTTCTTTACCATAGCTAGCGCTCCACGTAGTCTTTGTACCCGGTAGTTGAATAAACAAAGTACATGATAAAAAATAAAAAAAAAGATTCATCAGAGCCCTATTATTAACCCTATAAATTCCTCTTATGATTACACTACTTCATATAGAATTGAGGATATGTGAGAAATGATTCTCATCTTGTATCTAACACAGTATTAATGAATCTTTACCAGTACCTTCCTCATATCTTATTTTAATGTATAACTTATAATGTAAACCTATGTTATATCTTTTCTACCCCTTGTATATTATCATATTAACTATTTTAAAACCCTGTACATTTGAACCCTCTCTCATGATAAAAGCCTGGTCTTGGCGTAGAAATTTGCACAGCCACATGTAATACTTTATTTTCAGCCTAGTGCACCTTTTGAACCGCTTGAACCATAGCTGAGAAGGGAAATTCCAACGTCCTGACACATTTCTCTTCTGTTTGAGTTTTTACGAGTATACACGTTATATACTGGCATAGAACCTGAACATTTGAGTCTGAATTTAGCATGGGCGCTCAGACGCGCTCAGACAACTTACTATACAAAATTTTGATCCCCGTGTTCAGGTTCTTTTTTTATTTTTATTTATTTATAATATTGTTAAAAACTTTTTCCATTTCGGGTTTCAGGCTATCTGAAGCACTATACCCATATCCATACAGCCTACAGCCAACCCCACCCCCACAGGTGTGGCACACTACACGACCTTGCTAAATTCCGTCAAGCAAAAGAAAATCCACCACCGCCGCCGGATCCCCCTCCCCCAAACTTCTTCCGACTCTCCCCGTATTCAGGTTCTTCATGCTGGGAACGAGTAGTACTGTACGTTACTCGAGCGCGGTACCGGTAATGTACCGGTAGGCCATGGTAAGCCGAAACACACGGTAACACGAAACAGCCAGGTGCTGAGACCACAGCGGAGTGATCAGCAATAGCAGCTTGTTTCGTGTTACCATTTGCTTCGGTTCGCAGTGTCATACGTGACAAGTAATTTGGATGTTGCCTTTGATAGAGTTCCCACACAGAGCGTACGAGTACTAGCACCGGTACGGTACTGTACGACCAAAGGCTCTCCCAGGGTCGCACAAGGAGTGAACAAAAGAAGAAAGAAGAAAAATCAATTCTCGTCTGCCTTCGTCGCCTTCCTTCTCGTTGAGATGATGAAGTCGGCCCAGTCTCCTTCTCTTCCCGAGAGGAAAACAGCCCTATGAAAAAAAATTTCCTCCCGAACTCTCCCGACGACAATCGCCAACTCAAACCCAATGGAATACTCGTGTGACTATGACCACCTTGCACAAAAACCTGTATTGGCAACAAAACCCATACCGGCAAGCCTGATTCTCCCAGACAATATCGGCTTCAGGCTGTTTGAGTCCATCAAAACTTATTATTTTCCATTTATACTACCTGCTCACCCCCCCTATGATAGTGATAATCTTTTTTCTTCTCCCATACCCGAGTACAGTATACCAGATATTGTATACAAGTACTGTGCCAGCAATAGTGATACTCGAACAATATTTCCCAAGTCGCAACCCATCCATACTTTGGTATCATCCCTCAACCTCAACCGCTACTGCTCTGGGGTTTTTGAAAAATGGGTGGCACAGTAAGTTTAATGGGGGAAGTAAAATCTAGATAGACTAGGAGGGGGTCAACGAACAGGAGGGCTCGGCGAACACTACCATACACACTGGGGGTGACTTAGTAAGCGTTAATTCAAGCTGCGATTTTGTTTGGTCTGTTCGTTGAGTCCCTCCCATGTTACTAGCCGATATTTGGCAATTGATCTATGGTCGCTGGAAATCAGGTGGTCAGTTGTTTCTAGCTCAGCAAGGTTCAAGGGGAGGAGGACTTCGCGACTGGGGTGGTAGACAGGCCGAAGTTGACGATTGCGCCCCAGGCGCTCTCGGGTGCTATCCCGCGCCGCAGGGATATTATGTGTATTTATCCGTAAAGAGGTGTACCATCATTTGCTGCTCGAGTGCAGGTGCGGTGAACACGGGGTGAGTGTTGCTGACAAAGCTTTGGGAGAGGTTGATTTTTGGAAGGTCCAGAGGCATCCCTGAGGCTCCACAAAAGGCCCCGCTTTTCTCCAGTTCCCAGCGATTCCCCCAACCGACCAGTTTAATCACCTATCCCTTACCAGTTTCTCAACAGCAAAGATGTCTCGATTTTGCTTCCACCACAACACCAACCCCTTCAATAACATCAACTCCTTCACTATTACCGACTCCTTCAACAATACCGGCTCCTTTAAAAGAGTGTGGGACAGCTGTACTGTTGCCAATGACCAGTCTCAAATCTTGACGTGGTTATCGCCACTAGAAGCCAGGCAACGGCACCAGGGCATCCAACGCGCCCGGGCCAAAAATGTAGGGGAATGGGTGTTGCAAACCGAGGAATTTAGAAGCTGGTACGCTAGTAGTGGGGGAAGCGAATCCGATAACGCGGTTTTGTTTTGCTATGGAGATCCGGGAGTTGGAAAAACTTTTATTAGGTAATGAGGACGAACCTCGATGAACGAAAGAAGGCGAGTGCTGACAAGCTGTGATGTTAGCTCATTGGTTATAGACACTTTGTGCGATCGGGCCGTTGGCCAAGAGGTCGCGGTTGCATGGTTTTATTTTGACTTTGCCGTCCGAAAGGAGCAGTCCCCCACGAGCGCGCTGGGCGCCTTGCTGAAACAGCTGGTTCGTGGACTGGGGGAGACTCCGAGGGAGATATCACTGGCATACCAAGGCCAAAAAAATACTCTTGGCGGACGAGGACTGCAGCCAACTGATATTGTGAAGATGCTGCAGGCTACTGCTTCCAGAAAACGCACATTCATATGCATCGACGCTCTCGATGAATGTGTAGCAGGACATCGGGTCAAACTTCTTGATTCGCTTAATAAAGTTCTACAAATGTTTCCAAGCACTCGGGTTTTCGTGACAGGGAGACCGCACGTCCAGGTCGAGGTTGAGAAGCGTCTTTCTGGAAGAATAACGACAATACACATCACCTCACGGAGACATGATATGGTCAGTTACCTTCATAGCAGACTAGAGAAAGATCCAAGGCCGCACGCGATGGACAGTAGTCTAAAGGGGGACATCCTAAAGAAAATCTCTGAAACCACTCCTGAAATGTGCGTAGAAGCAATGATACAGTAGATGCTATTTCAAGTCGTCCACTGACTGATACACATCTAGATTCCTGCTCGTCTCGCTGAATATTGAGGCGATCCTGCAGGAAACCACGATCCGTCGCAGGCGACAAAAGCTCAACGCAATGGCTGGCGGGTTGGGATTGGGGGATGCTTACGGGGGGACGTTGAGTCGGATAAAGGGACAGGGTGGGGGGAAATCGAGGCTCGGCATGGCCGCTTTGATGTGGATCTCTCACTCGGAGCGGCCCTTTAAGGTTGATGAACTGTGCCATGCCCTAGGAGTCGAAATCGGATCGGTGAATCTCGATGGCGACAATGTTCCTTCAATAGGGACATTGCTAACCTGTTGTCAAGGACTTGTTTCCGTGGACAAGGGGGCTTCCACTGTCCGGTTAATACATTTTACTCTTCAAGCGTACCTCCTGGCTCACCCCGAGCTTTTTGGCACAGCTCACTCGACGATGGCAGAAACCTGCTTAAGTTATTTGAATTCCCGTCAGGTCAAGTCTCTTCCGGCTAGTCCCCCTCCCGATCTCCAGGGCACACCCTTCCTGGAATATTCTTCTCTATATTGGGGAATACACGCCAAAAAAGAACTTTCAGATTGTGCGAAGCAGCTTGCGCTGAAGCTATTTGACGACTACGGCAACCACATATCCACAAAAATCTTCTTGAGTGCGGAGAAATCTCGCTTCTTCCATGTTGACCCCGATGATCTTTCGCTGTTTAGTGGCCTGCACTTTGCATCCTTTTTCGGGATTGTTGAGATTATAGCTAGTTTGGTAGAGGTGGAAGGTTGTGATATCAACCAAACAGACAGCACAGGTAGCACGCCTCTCGTGTGGGCAGGCTTGAATGGACACGAAGGAGCGGTGAAGATACTACTCGGACGAGACGACGTGAACCCCAACAAACCGGATATTTACGGCCGAACACCACTTAGATGTGCTGCTGAGAATGGGCATGTGGGAGCGGTGAAAATACTACTCGGGCGGAACGATGTGGACCCCGACAAACCGGATATCTACGGCCGAACGCCACTTAGATGTGCCGCTGAGAATGGGTGCGAGGGGGCAGTGAAAATACTACTCGCGCGGGGCAACGTCAATCCCGACAAGCCAAGTGAGGACGGCCGGACACCACTCTGGTGTGCTGCTGAGAATGGGTGCGAGGGGGTGATGAAAATACTCCTTGGACGGGACGACGTCAACCCTAACAAACCAGATAAGTACGGCCGAACACCGCTCAGGTGTGCCGCTGAGAATGGGCACGAGGGAGCGGTCAAAATACTACTCGGACGCGACGATGTCAACCCCAACACACTCAATGAGGACGGCCGAACACCGCTCATGTGTGCTGCCTGGAATGGACACGAAGGAGTGGTGAAAATACTACTCGGACGAGACGATGTGAGCCCCGACGAATCAAATGAGGACGGCCGAACACCGCTCTTGTGTGCTGCTCTGAATGGGCACGAGGGAGTGGTCAAATTACTACTCGGACGGGGCGACGTCGACCCCAACACACCTGATGAGGATGGCCGAACGCCACTCGGCTGTGCTGCCTGGGATGGGCACGAGGGAGTAGTGAAAATACTACTTGAACGAGACGACGTGAGCCCTGACGAACTAAATAAGGACGGCCAAACGCCGCTCTCGTGTGCTGCTCTGAATGGGCATGAGGGAGTAGTCAAATTACTACTCGGACGAGGCGACGTGAACCCCAATAAACCGGATATCTACGGCCAAACATCGCTCTGGCATCCTGCTGTGAAAGGGCCTGAGGGAGTAGTGAAAGTACTTCTCGGACGGTACGACGTCAACCCCGACTGGCCAAATAAGTATGGCCGAACGCTGCTCTGGCGTGCCGCTGAGAATGGGTACGAGGGAGTAGTTAAAATACTACTCGGACGGGACGATGTCAACCCCAACACACCTAAAGAGGACGGTCGAACACCGCTTGGATGGGCTGCTTTGAATGGGCACGAGGAAATGGTGAAAATACTGCTCGGACGAGACGACGTGGACCCCGACAAGCCGGATATCTACGGCCGAACACCACTTAGATGTGCTGCTGAGAATGGGCACGAGGGAGTGGTCAAAATGCTACTCGGACGAGGCGACGTCAACCCCGACAAATCTAATGAGGACGGCCGAACACCGCTCATGTGTGCTGCCTGGAATGGGCACGAGGGAGTGGTGAAAATACTACTCGGACGAGATGATGTGAATCCCGACAAATCGGACATCTACGGCCGGACACCGCTTATATGTGCTACTGAGAATGGGCACGATGGAGTGGTTAAAATACTACTTGGACAAGACGACGTGGACCCTGACAAGCCAGATAAGTGCGATCGAACACTACTCTGGTCTCCTCCCAGGCGCAGCCATTCGAGAACGCAGAGCCATTCGAAAGAGAACATAGACTATGATCTGAGCGCGGACTACGATTCGAGTGTGGACTATGATTCGAGCGTGGACTCTGATTCGAGCATAGACTATCATCTGAGAGCGAGTATCTATTCGAGAGTGAGCAGCTATTCGGGAGTGAGCCGCCATTCGAGAGTGAGCTCCCATTCGAGAATGAGCAGCCATTTGAGCGTGATCAGGCCTCGACTACCCCGAGTATCTGCATCTTTCTGCTCCCTCCCTCAGTTTGGGAGGCCGCTTTATAGTGCTCGCCGTCTTTCCCTTCCTTCCGGTATAAGCTCGCCTTGTAGTACCCGCAGTATTACCTCTCTTTCTAGTGCAAGCCCTTCTTGTAACGCTCGCCGTCTTTCCTCTCCTTCCGGCGTAAGCCCGCCATCGAAACTCTAAGTCAATAATTTTCCTCTAGTCGCGAGAAATTATTTGCGGTCGGGATGCGCGGATCTGTCACACACTCGCCCAAACCCTTAAACGCATTTTCTTATGTAATCGAGTCAAGATTTGGCGATTCCTGTTTATAGTCTGGACTCTGGCGCTGGTTGCGGGCTATTTTCGTTTCTATTGAGATAGGCTAGTGTGGCTTAGAATTTTCGCCGTGTTTACCTTTACTCTTGTTTTGTGGTTCTGGATTTTCTGTTCCTTTATTGTTCATTACCTAGATAAAAAAATAATATAGAGTGCAAGTGACTTCTAACACTCATGAAAAGTGACCCGAGTGATGGATATCAATGTATGGTGGTGATTAGTTTTCATTATGGACATAGTTTAATGAATATCATGATTTAATACCGTCTCCCCCCCTGACTTAACCCCAAAGGTGAGGTTGGCAGGTTGTCTATACTCTTTAGTTTCTACCCATCAAGGAAAGTTAGTAATGTCAGGATTCTTTTATCAGTGATGTCAGCCTGTTGGAAAGATTTCGTCGACTATGGCAGTTGCGGGGGTGCGATAGATCGTTAAAGCTCAGGGGCATTACAGATGGTCCGGGAGAGAGAGCGATAGATTGTTTACCGGTTTGCGGAATAGGTTATATCGACATATCTTTCCTTCGTTTATCGCGGGAGTGTGCGGAAGAACAAGGGCATGTGAGGAAATACGGAGATAGGTGTGGTGATCGATGGAAGGATCAAGACGTGCTACTTATGTTGTATTTATACACCTGTGTTTACCGTTAGTTTAGTTTTAGTGAAGCAAAGGAGAGAGAGAGTGGATGAAGTGCAAGCGATGGAAGTTGTATTTTCATATCCTTCCTATTACAAAGTGCCTAAGCTCCGCGTGAATTCTCTCGCTCTATCGTCTACCATTGTGCGACCATATCTTCCCACTTTGATACACAGCACTGTGCAATATCGACCCACGAGCGTGTTGGGGTGGATACCAGTGTTCCCAACAGGCCAGGACAAGCCGGGCCACTCCGCCAAATAGCCTAGGTCGATATAGGTTGAATTGGATCGGCCAGAGAAAGCCCCATCAGGTCTGAGAAGCGCTTAGAGGCAGTTAACTAGCTACCCTGGCGTTTACTATCACGGTAGACTCAATATTTGTAGGTAAGCCACTTTGTGGCTAGGGGGCACACACCCTTCTTCCCTTATTGCTTCCTTTTTGGCAATAATTAGCGAACCGCCAAGTGAACCCCCCACCTCCCAGGCCAGTCTCTTGGTTCTGTCTTCGGCATGCAACTTCATTATGAACTGGGTTCCCGGACCGGTTTGGTCAAAGCTTATCCCAACATGAGCTAATGGGAGTGATAGATTTTGTAATATACGGGATCCTGCATTAACATAGGAGCGGGGACAACAGGCGGGGGGGCAGCGAACGGCACTACCAAATTTGACGTTTTCTGCTAAATCCCTTGGTGTACAAGTGTATTAGGGGGATTTAGCTGGTTCAACGCACGGGTCGCTAGGCCAAGAAACACTCTGTAAAGAGTATAGTGAGAATACCCGAAGTCTTTTCGTTCACCCTTAGGCGGGTATTTACCCGCCTAGATGATGCCTTGTCTTTAAGTACTTCTCAAAATACAACAAATAGTCCAGTGATAGGTATCTCAAGTGGAATACAAAGCAACCAATCTAGGCTGTTTATTGAAGCAGGTTTGACAAAAAGACATGCAGTTTTGATAAAGTTAGAAGGGAAGTAGAGAAGAGGAAAGGTTTTGTTGGGAGACTAATTGAGATTAGGGTGATTTTGAAGCATTGCTCATGATAATTATCAACTCCCCCATATGACGCAAGCCGACCATGGCACTATTCCACTTTTGTTACCCTAGCGACTCTCTTGCCAGACCAGCTAAATCCCCCTATTGGCTACCCCCCTCACCGTTAGTTGCCCCTTCCCCTACCGGTATTCCATGGACCTTTTAGTCTAGACAAAATCTCAGTCGAGCCAGTCAATCCTTTCCCTCACATCCGCTGACACAACCAGCCCTCCCCCTGCTCTTATTATGTCATTAAGCGGTTGTTTACTAGTTCTCTACCCAGTACCACACTAACTCACCTGATTCTCCTATCGTTACCGTAAAATCTCGAATAATTGAACCGTGTGCTATGAAGTCCGAAATTCCCTCCTCTAGAATGGGGGCAAAAAAACACAGCAAAAACGCAGCCCCTTCCCCCCCGCCGAGCCAGAGGGGGGCAAAAATTTCTCGACCTTACCGAGAGAGGAAAGTTCGACGACCTAGCAGACGGTTCAATTATTCGAGGTTTTACGGTAGTTGACCAATAAGAATAATCTACCTTCGCTTAACTTCTTACGTGCAAAATCAGGCCTATTTTGACCGTACTCGCAATTTTCCGACCCCCGTGGGCACAACTGGGTTTACATATGGGACCAAGAAACCCTACCGTAAAAACTCGAATAATTGAACCGTGTGCTATGAAGTCCGAAATTCCCTTCTCTGGAATGG
>QOVD01002295.1:0-29881 GCA_003521225.1 Tuber microsphaerosporum
GTTGTTCCAACCCTCCATGGATCAGTCCTGCCCCCACGACCAGGATCCCTCAACACTCATAGTAAAGAATCAAGAAAATAAGGACCCTCAAAGAAACCACATAGGAACAAAAGGAACAGCAAGAGACAACCCATGCTAGTCTTAAATAGGACCTGGCTTGGAAGAAGGTGGAGGAGATCTGAAAGAAGCATTTGAGAGGAGAAAGAAACCATAGACGAACAGAATACAAATTGGCGTAGCACACTACCGTAAAAACTCAAATAATCGGTCGGTGTGCTATGTAGTCGAGAATTACCCACTTTAGAAAAGGAGAGAAGAACACAGCCATGCTGGTTATCTCAATACTATAGCAAGATCCCCACCAATGCCAAACTTTAAACTATAAACAGCAACTAGTAAATCCTAACGTGACCGGATGGGAAAATCCGTGTAGGGGTTTGGGCGAATATTTCCTTCAACCGAAAGAACATGAAAACCGAGGTTCTGCCGCAGGCTGATTTAGGGAGGAAAGGAGAGACAAAAATTAACACAAGGTGGGTATTTGGACCGCGGGAGGGGGTTGGGCGAGGGTGAGAGGGGGAGCAATGGAGGTGACATGCGTGCTTATGGAGCTGTTGGGGCCCTTGTAACAATGGGCGTGGATTAACTGTATTCGGAGGCGGCATGGAGGGCGGTCGCTCCTCGCCCTTATGCTAGGCCAGAGAATTCTGGGGCCGGAGTAGCGCTATCACCCCTTGTGCCCATTCTCAACAGCCCAAAATAGCGGCGTTTAGCCGCATTTATCCAGTTTGTCGGGGTTGACGTCGTCTCGCCCGAGTAATATTTTCACCACTCCCTCGTGCCCATAGCAAGCAGCCCGCCAGAATGGTGTTCGGCCCCGGTTATCTGGTTGGTTGGGGTTAACGTCGTCTCGTCCGAGTAGTATTTTCACCACTCCCTCGTGCCCATTGCGAGCAGCCCACCAGAGTGGCGTTCGGCCGCGGTCATCCAGTTTGTTGGGGTTGACGTCGTCCCGTCCAAGCAGTATTCTCACTACTCCCTCGTGCCCATTGTAAGCAGTGCACCAGAGCGGTGTTTGGCAGTTGATATCTGGGTAACCGGGGTTGACATCGTCTCGTCCGAGCAGTATTTTTTACCGCCCCCTCGTGCCCATTCTGAGCAGCCTACCAGAGCGGTGTTCGATCACAGTTATCAGGTCGGTCGGGGTTGACGTCGCCTCGTCCGAGTAGTATTTTCACCACTCCCTTGCGTCCCCGCCTGGCAGCCCAATGAAGTGATGTGTTACCCATAAAGTCTGCTTGGTTAATATCACAACCTTCCATCTCTACCAAACCAGCCACAATCTCAACAATCCCGAAGAAGGATGCCCAATGTAGACCACTAAACGCGGAAGGTTTATTGATATCAACAGCATAAAAATACGGTTTCCGTGCTTTTAAGAGGATTTTAGTGGGCATGTAGCTATTGCAATCGTCAAACAGCTTCAACGCAAGCAGTTTCGCACAATCTGAAAGGTCCCTTCTTGCGTGCACTCCCCAATACAGAGAAGAGTATTCGAGAAATGGTGCATCTCGGAGGTCAGGGGAGGGACTGGCCGAAAGGGCCTTGACCTGCTGGGAATTCAGATAAGCCAAGCAAGTTTCCGCAATGTTCGGGTGAGCTGCACCAAAAAGCTCTGGGTGATCCCGGAGGTATTCTTGCAGAGTAAAGTGGATCAGCCGGACGGTGGAAGCCTCCTTTTCTACCACAATAAGTCCTTGACAACAGGTTAGCAATGTGCTCATTGAAGGAACATTGTCGGTATTGAAATTCGGCGACCGTATCTCGACTGCTAGGGCGTGGCACAGTTTATCAGCATTCAAGGGCCGCTCCGCGTGGGATATCCACATCAAGGCGGCCATTCCAAGCCTCGCTTTCTCCCCACCCTGTCCCTTTACCCGGCTCAGCGTTGTGCCATATGCATCCCCTAACCCTAAGCCATGCGTCATTGCACTGAGTTTTTGTCGCCTGCGATGAATTGTGGTTTCCTGCAAGACCGCATCGATATTCAGCCTAACTAGCAAGAATCTAGATATGTATCTGTCAGTGCATGCTTGAGGTAGCTTTCCTATTGATATTGTTTCTACATACATTTCGGAAACATCTTCCGGAATTTTCTTCAAAATCTCTGCCTCTAGACTACTGTTCATCGCATCGGGGGTTGGGTCATCTTCCAGCCTGGAGTGAAGATATCTAAGAATATCGTCCTTCTTGGTACTCATGTGTAGATTCGTCACTCTTCCAGCAAGACGCCTTGCGATCTCGGGTCGGATGTGCGGTCTTCCAGTCACAAATATTCTAGTGCTTGGAGACTCTTGGAGGATTTTGTTTAGCGAATCGAGGAGCTTTGTTCGATGTTCTAGCACACACTCGTCTAGAGCGTCGATGCATATGAATGTGGGCTTTGTGGAAGAGGTAGTCTGCAGCATCTTCACGATGTCGGCATGCCGCGGCCTCCGTCCACCGATCGCATTTTTCTGGTCCCCATAGGTTTGCACCATTTCCCCCGGTACCTCTCTTAGCCCGACCACAAGCTGTTTGAGCGGCGCGCCCAGCATACCTGTTGATGACTGCTCTTGTTGGGCAGCGAAGTCAAAGTAGAAACACGTTACGGCGATATTTTGTCCTCTAGTCTGATCACACAAGCTATCTATCACCAGTGAGCTAATATCGCGGCTTGTCAGTACTCGCCCTTTGCTTCTATCCGGCAAGGTTCACCCTTATTACTCGGATACCAGGGTTAGTCCGCGAACAGCAGGCTAAGAGGATATTGGGAATAGTGTTCGCGCTAATGGGGGTATGTTGAAAACTCGCAAAATTCCTCGAACGATTTCTGCTTTACTATTGGTTGAACTATTTATTCGCGGGTTTCTATTCGATATTTGCCACTTTAGTTCATGCTATGAATAAGCCCTGGCGTTCGCGGACTAACCCTGGCATCCGAGTACCTAATACCCGCAAAATTTGGTTAAACTGGGAATGGCGCTAGAGCAGTCAGATAAAGTGTGGCTCAATAGGGGGATTTAGCTGGTCTGGCAAGAGAGTCGCTAGGGTAACAAAAGTGGAATAGTGCCCTAGTACACTCCAGGTGGATTTAGCAACCATGGTCGGCTTGCGTCATTTGGGGGAGTTGATAATTATCATGAGCAATGCTTCAAAATCACCCTAATCTCAATTAGTCTCCTAACAAAACCTTTCCTCTTCTCTACTTCCCTTCTAACTTTATCAAAACTGCATGTCTTTTTGTCAAACCTGCTTCAATAAACAGCCTAGATTGGTTACTTTGTATTCCACTTGAGATACCTATCACTGGACTATTTGTTGTATTTTGAGAAGTACTTAAAGACAAGGCATCATCTAGGCGGGTAAATACCCGCCTAAGGGTGAACGAAAAGACTTCGGGTATTCTCACTATACTCTTTACAGAGTGTTTCTTGGCCTAGCGACCCGTGCGCCGAACCAGCTAAATCCCCCTAATAGGCGAGTGAGAGTAAACCCCTATTATACAGGAAATTCTTTCCCTCTAAAAAGTAAAAACTTGAGTCAAAACAGTGCCCCCAAGCAAATGATCACCAGAACCTGACCCTAATGAGCAACTTTCTTGCAAATCTCGCTCGCGTATTGTGGTAAGCTTTGTTCGGCTGCTCTAGCGCCATTCCCAGTTTAACCAAATTTTGCGGTATACGTTTTGCCGACCCCTGGATCTCCATAGCAACACAAGACTGCGTTATCGGATTCATCTCCCCCACTACCGGCGTGCCACCTTCTAAATTCCTCGGTTTGTAATAGCCATTCCCCTATACTTTCGACGCGGCGGTCTTGGATTTCTTGATGTCGTGACTTGGGATCTAGTGGAGATAGCTAAGTTAGGATATTAGATGAGTTATCAACAGCTGGAAAGTTGTTCCGAACGTTTAACGTGTAGCTCGTGTTAAAAGAGCTGGCGTTATTACTGAAAAGTTGGGACATTTTCTCTTTTCGCAGGTAAGGAATGGTCGGTCATGGATAAGGAGCGAGAGTCGGCTACAGGAATTCTTAAAGGCGGAAGAAAAGCGGGGTGATTTGTGCGACCTCACCGATACCTTAGGAACGTCCTATCAATCTCCTACGGTACTTGAGTGCTGTACAGATTTGTGCCGGGGGTGTCGGGTACTGTACTGTACCGGCACTGTATATACGCACGGACACCTCTGCACTGCAACTACCAGTACTATACTTGAGTAACATCTCAACGAAACTCTGTAATACAAGTAATAATTCCTGCGACCTCGGCGGTAGGAACGGAAACATAAAATCTTGTGCACTATGCTTTAACACCAGACGGTCTTCATCCCCTTGATGTTTTTCTTGCGGGATTGAGTCTAGCAACTCCCCGCAGTACTGATTCTTTTTTAGTTGCAATTTAGGGAATATGTTGTAATCACAAGAAACACTATCAGATTTTCGGCCGAGGCACTTGGTTGCGCCGCGTTTATTTGACACCCCTGCCCCTTCAAAGCAGGAAATGCTAAACCTGTCCAAATGCTATCCTGCTCAAGAGTGTGATGCACAGTGCAAATCTTGCATTGCCGCGCACGAGCACCCTAAAGAGCCCGTGGCAGAATCGGCTAGCTTAGTATGTATCCAGGACAACTAAATTTACATCAAGCCTTATCGATACACAAGTCATATATCACCTAACAGAGTATCACAGCATATCTCTTCGATGTAGATTAGAAAGCGCTCTCGTATCGAGTTCTGGGGAGATAAGGACCATCGCTTGTGACATTCGTCACAACTTCCAAATACAGTGCCGCAAACTCAGCGGGGTGCGAGGCTACTGCGCTCGAGTACCATAAGCTAAATTTCTCATAATATAGTTATCTTTCTAATGATCGCGGCATGAATTCGGCAAAAATTTTCCGCTAGGCTAGGTAGGAATTCAAAGAGTCGTTGACAAATGACGAACAGCCTTCTATCTAATCCTAGCTAATAATAGAGGATCCAAGATTTAACTTGCGGCTGAAAATAGCTAACCGAGACGGGAGAGTAAATCTCCCGTGAACTCTCGGAGGAATTACAGCACCGACAACACTTAGCGAACTGTACCTTAAAACATAGTTGAAATTTCTAATTTCTTTCGCGCGCTTCCCTTTGATAACATTGTAGATTCTCATATTAGGCCTTGTTCGGTATGCCCATCATATTTTTTATGATCATTAAAGGTGCAAATAGCATATATGTTAAAATAAAATATGAGTGTTCGGTATAACCACAATAAAATATATGCTAAGTGGGAAAGGTGGATGTAACCTAGTTTGCTTGATTAACCCTGATTATAGCACTCTTATATTTACAGTCACATCTATATCCTGTTAGGTTTATCCCTAGCCAAACATGCAAATTCAATGCACAACTTATAGATATTTGTAGTCTTCCCTTTCTTAGTCCTCCTTCCTTAACCCTACTTGGTAGTATTGAAAAATATGCCATAAAAAAATATGGAGACCATAAAAAAAATGGCATATTTTTGGGCCATGCCGAACACCCCCTCGATATAAAAGTTTTAAATGGAGAAAAATAACTTTTATATTGAGGGGGCCCAAGGCCGGAGCAAGTCATAGGACGTCACTCGGTACCACCTGAAGTTCGAACTCTAAGTTTACAGTACATAGAGTGCTCTACGGTATAGTACGATACAGTACAGTAACGTGCCGTAAATTTACCAGACACCGTTAGCCGTGCCAGTATATATAAAGGAGAACCACCTTGGGTCTCAAGGGAGATGTAGAAGGGTTGAGAAGAGAGAGTTTATACTAGCCCGGCACAAAGGGGAGGAAAATAAATCCCAATCAAGCTCATTAAATACAAAATTAACCCCTGAATTGCAGATAAAATATTGCGAATCTGGTTTGGCTCCTCCTCAATACTTCTCTCCAAAGTCATAGTATTATGTGATACGGGTGATTCATATCTAAAACCGTCAATGAAGGGTTTGGCTGCATGGTGGGGTTTTTTCTTAAGCTTATAACATGGGCTTGTGAAACGGGAGCCCGACTCTAAGGTTAAGAGACCTCCTACTACATGTAGACTGGTTTTCCAGCATGGGTACGAATTGGGTGTGTGGGTGTTCTTCCGAATTCGAGCTCAAGCTCGCAAGTCGCGACTGGAGGGCAGTGGCATACAAAGACAACCTTCATTAAGCCATACCATAGTGGAAACCGATCACCAACACACCTTAGTTGACAACCAGATTTTAAGTCGCTTTTCACGACTGCCAGAGATACTAAAACTTTATGAACTTTTCTATATCTATATCTAAGCAACTCCCACATCCAGACTATAGAGGAGGGGGAAGGGGGCAAAAAGAGAATCGTGGAAAAATTAAGGAATAGTAAATGTGCAAGAGGACACAGAACCAGAAAACAAGGAAAAACCGAGAGTGGGGGAAAGACGGGGATTAGGGCAAGGTGGGGATTTGGACTGCGGGAAGAGGCTAGGCAGGGGCGAGGGAAGAGGAAGTAGCGGTGGTGAAGGCGTTATAGAGTTGTTGCGGCCCATGCGGAAAGGGTGCATACAGTCAGTAGACATAAGTCTTGGTGATTGCGGAATACTAAGACACCCTTGTGCGTATTTAACAAAAGGCGTATAATGGTGTCGCGACTATAGAAAAGAGAGAAGGGTTAAACATGAAATATTATTTTAGTAGTAGAGGGAGGAGAGCACATTTAGTACCATGTCCCGGTATCATACAGGATTTTCTGTGTGGGGGGTGTCGTACTGTTCTCGCTTCACCTTTGTTGACTAAGTTTTCACCAAGGCTTATGCTCAGTGACTGCAGGTTATCTATAGTCGCAGGCGGTAAGGGGGCGATGGCTCCTCCCCCTTATACCGGGCTAGGAGGTCCAGATTCTAGAGGCTTAAGCAGTTCTATCACTCCCTCGTGCCCGTTCTCGGCAGCCCACCAGAGTGGTGTGCAGCCGTCGTCATCTGGTTTGTCGGGGTCGACGTTGTCTCGTTCGAGTAGTATTCTCACCACTCCCTCGTGCCCATTGTAAGCAGCCCACGAGAGTGGTGTACAGCCGTCGTCATCTGGTTTGTCGGGGTCGACGTTGTCCCGTTCAAGTAGTATTCTCACCACTCCCTCGTGCCCACTCTCAGCAGCTAACGAGAGTGGTGTCCCGCCGTCGCTATCTGGTTTGTCGGGGTCGACGTTGTCCCGTTCGGGTAGTATTCTCGCCACTCCCTCGTGCCCACTCTCAGCAGCCCACCAGAGTGGTGTACAGCCGTCGTCATCTGGTTTGTCGGGGTCGACGTTGTCCCGTTCAAGTAGTATTCTCACCACTCCCTCGCGCCCAGTCTCAGCAGCCCACGAGAGTGGTGTTCGGCCGTCGCTATCCGATTTGTTGGGGTCGACGTTGTCCCGTTCGAGTAGTATTCTCACCACTCCCTCGTGCCCATTCCGAGCAGCCCACCAGAGTGGTGTTCGGCCGCCGTTATCTGGTTTGTTGGGGTCGACGTTGTCTCGTTCGAGTAGTATTCTCACCACTCCCTCGTGCCCATTCCGAGCAGCACGACAGAGTGGTGTTAGGTCGTTATCTAGTTTGTCGGGGTCGACGTTGTCTCGTTCGAGTAGTATCCTCACCACTCCCTCATGCCCATTCTGAGCAGCGGCCCAGAGTGGTGTTTGGCCGCTGTTATCTGGTTCGTCGGGGTCGACGTTGTCCTGTTCGAGTAGTATTTTCACCACCCCCTCGTGCCCACTCCGAGCAGCACAATAGAGTGGCGTTCGGTCGAAGATATCTGGTTTATCCGGGTTGACGTCGTTTCGTCTGAGCAGTATTTTCACCACTCCCTCGTGTCCTCTCTCGGCAGCAAGCCGGAGTGGTGTTCCGCCGTCGTTATCCGGCTTGTCGGGGTTGACGTCCCGCCTGAGGAGTATTTTCACCACTCCCTCATGCCCATTTCCAGCAGCACAATAGAGTGGTGTTCGGTCGAACATATCTGCTTTCTCGGGGTCGACGTCGTCTCGTCCGAGCAGCATTTTCACCACCCCCTCGCGCCCATTCCCAGCAGCACAATAAAGTGCTGTTCGGCCCAACTCGTCTGGCTTATCAGGGTTGACGTCACCCCGTCCGAGCAATATTTCCACCACTCCCTCGTGTCCTCTCTCAGCAGCATGGCGGAGAGGTGTTTGGCCGTCGTTATCTGGTTTGTCGGGTTTAACCCCGCCTCGTCCAAGGAGTATTTTTACCACTCCCTCGTGCCCACTGCTAGCAGCCCACACAAGAGGTGTGTTACCTCCGCAATCCATTTGGTTAATATCACAACCTTCCATCTCTACCAGCCCAGCTACAATCTCAACGATCCCAAAGAAAGATGCACAGTGCAGACCAGTGAACAGGGAAATTTTATCGAAATCAACACCATAACAATAGGGTTTCTGTGCTTTCAAGAGGGTTTTGGTGGATGTGTGGCTGTTGTAGTTGCCAAATAGTTTCAGCGCAAGCTGTTTCGAGCGATCTGAAAAGTTCCTTTTTGCGTGTACTCCCCAATATAGAGAAGAATATTCGAGAAATGGTGTGTTTTGGCGCTCAAAGGAGAGACTGGTTGAAATCGCCTTGACCTGCCGGGAATTCAGATAACTCAAGCAGGTTTCTGCCATTGCCGAATGAGCTGCACCGAAAAGGTCGGGGTGAGCCCGGAGGTATTCTTGGAGGGTAAAGTGGATTAATCGGACCGTGAAAACCTCTTTGTCTACCACAACAAGTCCTTGACAACAGGCCAGTATTGTACTTATTGAAGGAATATTGTCGGTATTGAGATTCGGCGACCCGATTTCGACCGCTAGGGCGTGACACAATTCACCTGCCTTCAAGGGCCGCTCTGAGTGAGATATCCACATCAAAGCAGCAATTCCAAGCTTCGCCTTGTTCCCACCCTGTCCCTTTATCCGATCCAGTGTTGCACCATAAGCATCCCCCAACCCTAAGCCATCGGTCATTGCGTTGAGCTTTTGTCGCCGACGATGGATTGTGGTTTCCTGGAGGACAGCATCGATATTCAGCGAGACTAGCAGGAACCTAGATATGTATCTGTTAGTGCATGGTTGAGGTAGCTTTCCCAGCATCGTGGCTTCTACATACATTTCAGATACATCGTCAGGAATTTTCTTCAGGATGTCTGCCTCCAGACTACTGTCCATCGCATCTGGAGTTGTGTCCTCTTCCAGCCTAGAGCGAAGATATCTGACGATATCAGCTCTTTTGGGACTTATAGATAGACTCGCCACTCTTCCAGTCAGACGGCTTCCGATCTCGGGTCCAATATGCGGCCTTCCAGTCACGAATATCCTAGTGCCTGAGGCCTTCTCAAGAATTTGGCTAAGGGAATCAAGAAGCTTGACTCGATGTTCTGGCATACATTCGTCAAGCGCGTCGATGCATATGAACGTGGGCTCTTTGGAAGTAGTAGTTTGTAGCATTCCCACAATATCGGAGAGCCGGGGTCCCCGCCCACCAATGGCTTTTTTTTGTTTTTGGTATGCCCGTGATATCTCTGCCGGGATCTCCTCGAGTCCACCAACCATCTGCTTCAGCAGGGCGCCCATAGCGTTCGCGGGGGACTGCTCTTTTTGGACGGCAAAGTCAAAATAAAAGCATGCAACGGTAGCATTTTCTCTTCCATCCTAATCACACAAGCTGTCTATCACCAATGAGCTAACATCGCGACTTGTCAGTACTTGCCCCTTTCATCCCTTCCACAAGTTTCGTCCTGTTACCTAATATAAGTTTTGCCGACCCCCGGATCTCCATAGCAAAACAAAACTGCGTCGTCGGTTTCGCCCCCCTCGCTACCGGCATGCCAGCTTCTGAATTCCTCGGTTTGTAAGAGCCATTCCCCTATATTTTCGACCCGGCGATCTTGAATGTCTCGATGCCGGAACTTGGGATCTAGCGGGGATAGCCAGGCTAGGATATTAGATTGGCCATCGGCAACTGTAAAGCTATTCGATACGCTAATAGCTGTGTAGCTCGTGTTCAGAGAGTTTGTATTATTAATGAAAGATTGGGACATTTTCTCTTTTTCGTAGGTTAGAATGTTGTAGATGATCGGTAGTGGAGTTAGTCGAGTGCTGGACCTCTGGGGCTGAACAAAAGCGCGGTCTTTTGTGGGACCTCACCGATTCCTCGAGGCCGTTCTTATCAACCCCGCCAAGTTTGTCCCACCAGCCTACCTACCACATCAGGTGTTAGAAATTCCACACCTACCGAACCTGTCCATGCGCTATCCTGCTTATTAATACAGAGCATCAGTCTCAATCTTAACCTCAAAATTCGTCGACACCCTCCCCCCATTTTGAACCCGAAATGGCCGATTTTGAGCACTCACAACTTGTCCGAAAGCACTATCCCTTGGTCTGTCTGAACAGTCAAATTTGCAGCCAGGCACGCTAAGCTTTGTAATTTGCTGAGAATATTTAACTTAGCAAGAGCGCTGTCATTTGGGTAGTGAAAAGGCTGAAAATCGTATTTCCTGACCAAGTCTGGCACTCTGGGGCCGAATCTGGCCTTAGCGTACTGGCTACAAATTTGAATCTAACTTTGCGTCTCAACCTAGCTTTGCGGCTCAATCTGCCTTTGCGGCTCAACCTCCAAGTAAGGTTGCGGCTCAATTTAATATAAGCTCACCTTATCAACACAATACCGGTACCACCTAACCGCGATCCACTACCGGTATGCTACCAACACCATTCCCCAATTCCCAATGAGTGGGTAGAGCCATATTGATATGTTGAAACAAGAATTCAAGCTGCGCTTGCCTCGCTCCGCACCACGCAACATCAGTATCCAAACCTCCCTAGGATAGCTCATACCTAGGGAATTCCAGCTAATAATTACGGGTATTAAGCGACGAGCAAGGTTGCGGGAATAGATGTAAAGTATTATGCTAGATACGGTAGACTCCTAATACTATGCCGGGCCACACAACCCTACTAAGTTACAAAGTTAGATTGAGCCGCATAGATTGAGCCGCAAAGGTAGTGTGTGAACAGAATTAACCGAACATCAACGAAGAGGAGAAGTTTCGGTTGTGACAACACCACTCCCCCACCAACCCTACCACACTAATAAACAAAATAAAAATAATAAAAAAAGTATTTTGCCTAACTACAGAGAATAGGAAGCCTAGTATCTTAAACAAAAAGAGGTTGACTAAATGGTTTGGTTTTGGTCAAGCTAAAGCAATTTCTTCAGGTGGGGCTGAAGTGCAGTGTTGGGGAGTATTTGGTTGGGTTCGGTTAATTTTGTCCCCGCACAATAGCTTGAGCCGCAAAATTAGGTTGAGTTGCTGGGGGATCGCTAAGTCACCCGATCTTCGCCAAGAACGCCTCCGTGAGCCGAATACAGGTACGATATTTGGTCAGGGCTTCAGCAAAATATCCGCTGGCGGAGGTATTCCTTGCAAAGACGAGTGAGTACTAAAACACACACTGCTAGAGATTCACAAACAACACCCAATCGAATTAACTTGCTCTCTCTCTTCACTAAGTCGTCTCAAAGTCCGAGCCGAAGATGAAATTGAAAAAAGAAACCCAATGAAAGAAAAAAATCACGTTGCAGCCACAATGTCCAATCCGTCATTCATCACTTGTCCGTCCTCTTTTCCCAAAGAAAAAAAGCAAGAACCTCTTCCCACCACTAAAACCACCTTCTGAGCCGGGTAAGCCCAATACATCCCAATCAAGCTAGCAACAAAACATCCACAACCTGCCACAAAATCCCTCCCATAGAGTACTACCGTAAATACTTGAATAAAAGAAAAATGTGCTAAGACGTTGTAGTTGCCTCTCCTAGCAAGGCGCCTCCCATATTTCTTTTGTTTTGTCTCAACTAGGGGCTGAGTTTGCGGTGTTTTCCCTCGCGTAGCTAAGAAGGGAAATTCCAACGTCCTGGCACATTTTTCTTCTATTCGAGTTTTTACGGTAGTATATAGCGCCATCATCTAGCTAGTAAAGCGCCCTCACGAACAACCATGCAGAATATCTAAAAATTAAAACTATTTAGCAAAAGTAAAACTAGTATACGCAGACCAAATATCACCCCCGACAGTACGGTAGAGTGCTCCCGCTGGTGAGCCTGCGAGCATTCGGGGGTTGTGGCGCCCAGCCATAACCTTATCATAGCACCAGCGCTGCCAGCTGTAGGATGCCTCAGCCTGTCGGGAATGCCGTCGAAATCATATATTATCACTCATTAATGCATAGCGCCTCGTAGGTTTACATAACGCACGGTGCTCAATCCGTGAGAGGGTTTAGGTGACATGCGCAAAAAGTTCTAGGAGTATTGTGGAAGGGAAGACATCCGAGCCGGAGGTGGAAATACCGGTATCTACCTATACAAAGTATAACCTTTGGCCTTGTGGTGAAGGGTCCTGATAACTTATCCCGCATAGAATTTTATGGTGCTGCACCTAATGGGTGTAATTGGCGGTACAGTATCAGGCTCTAATAAGGTTGTTGAATACTTGTAAGTTAGTCAGCTAGATACCGGTATACCGGTATGGAAATCCTAACCTGCCAATCAGACATCACCTCGCCTCCTCAGCGAATGGGGCGTACAGTACACAATGACTTTTTTTCGGTCCCCCAGATTGTAGCGCTCATAGCCACACCCCTGTTTTTTGCACTTCCGAGACATCACGGTATCCCTTCTCAAATTAAAAAAGAGAGAGAACTGAACCCCTTTATTAACGAAAATCCTTTTAAAAATTCGCTACCACCGGTATAAGCTAAAGTAGCAATATACCGAGAAAATGCATACCGAGAGTTGGGTACCTGATGCACCCGGTGGAGGACCCCGGCAAGATATCGACACACCCATTTTCAGTGAGCTGAGGACCAACACCGAGATAATACCGGTACCACAAGTAGCAATCAGGTCAAGCTCAGCCGACCGAACAAGCACCCGGCAAGGGAAAATTAAAGTTGATTTATTTAATTCAGAGCCCTAGGCCATCTCACGTAACTTCACCGGAGAAACTCGAAATTGGGCCAAAACTTAAAGAGCGTGATGGTTTTTATTTTTATATAAACTAACTAATCGGCCGTAATGAATGCCTATCAAACCCGATCCTAGTGGTAATGATCATAATATGTAAATGCTAACAAAAGGGGAACAGAAAAAAAAGAACAATGGTAATAAACGATTGACTAGAATAGAAGAATGCAATGGAAATAAAAAAAGAAATAATGGTAGACCCTCTAAAATATGCAAATGCAACCTTCACCTATGCCCCCACCACCACCGATCATGCAATGCTGAAACATAAATGCAAATGGAAAGCAAAAATAAAATATAAAAAATAGAGAAAGAGAAAAAAGAAAAAAGGGAAAGAAAAAACTAATAACCTTAGACACCGCATGTCTTCGGGTTGTCAATAGGAACCCAAGTCAAAGAAGGTCCAAATGCAGTGCACTTCAAATCAGTAACCCTATCTTCATCACGCCCACATACAATGTTACCGACCACCGAGCACTTGGAGCAACCGGCCTGTCCGGTGAAAGGCTTTCCAGAGGCACAAGTTGAACTTGAAGAAGGTGAACTTGAAGAAGGGCTTTTGGAGGGGGCATCGACACCGCAAGTACCGGGGTTGTCGATAGGCACCCAGGTTAGGCCAGTGGAGAAGCGTGTGCATTTGAGATCCGTAGTTCTATCTTCATCTCTACCGCAGACGATGTTGCCTTCTTTGGCGCAGGTAGAGCAGCCGGCTTGGCCTGTGAATGGCTTTCCGGATGGGCAGGAGGCGGATTGGTCACGAGCCATGAGATAGGGGGCGTCGACGCCGCACTTCTTGGGGTCCTTGACTGGCACCCAGGTCAGGCCGGTGGAAAAGCGTGTGCACTTGAGATCTGCGATTTGGTCCTCATCACGACCACAGACGATGTTGCCTTCTCTGGTGCATGTAGAGCAGCCAGCTTGGCCTGTAAAGGGCTTTCCAGACGGGCAGTAGGAGTATTGGTCACGAGCCATGAGATACGGGGCGTCGACGCCGCACTTCTTAGGATCCTTGACGGGCACCCAGGTTAGGCCGGTGGAGAAGCGCGTGCACTTGAGGTCGGCGATTTGGTCCTCATCACGGCCACAGACGATATTGCCTTCTTTGGTGCAGGTGGAACAGCCAGCTTGGCCTGTAAAGGGCTTTCCGGATGGGCAGTAGGAGTATTGGTCACGAGCCATGAGATACGGGGAGTCGACACCGCATGTGCCAGGGTTGTCGATAGGCACCCAGGTTAGGCCAGTGGAGAAGCGTGTGCATTTGAGGTCGGTAGTTCTGTCTTCATCACGGCCACAGACAATGTTGCCTTCTTTAGAGCATGTAGAGCAGCCGGCTTGGCCAGTGAAGGGCTTTCCCGAATCACAACCCGATTTCTTATAAGCGCCGGTTGAGGATGGTGGGAAAGTATTGATTGTATGGGCCGGGGACGGGTTGTGGGGAGCTGGAGCATCGACACCGCACGTGCCGGGGTTGTCGATAGGCACCCAGGTTAGGCCAGTGGAGAAGCGTGTGCATTTGAGATCGGTAGTTCTGTCTTCATCTCTGCCGCAGACGATGTTGCCCTCTTTTGTACATTGGGAACAGCCAGCTTGCCCCGTGAAAGAAAGGCCAGAGGCGCACCCTGAAGACCGTTGAGAGCTAGTATATGTTAGTTTTGTATTATAGGTTGTTATTGGGGGGATGAAAGACATACACCGGCGCCGGAACAGCAGCTGCTAGAGCAGTGCTCAAGGCGAGGAGTGAAGCGACTGAGTAGAGTAGCATGTTGAGCTACCGACGGTGAAACGGTGAAGTTGAAAATGTAGAGAAATATGCTAATGCGATAGAGGATAAAGTGAAAAAGTGAAAAAAGAATAGAAGAAAAGTAGAAGAGGAAGAAGGAAGAGAAGGATGAAGAGTGAAGATGAGAATGAGGATGGTGAAGAGAAAAAAAAAGCCCACGATGGGGGAATCTCGACACACTATATACTCCTCCCTCCCCCACTAGGGAAGTATCATCAATATTCCTGACACCTCCAACTCATAGCACTATTTTGACAATCTCTCCGCCACACATCTATCTACTCTCTACCAATCGA
This sequence comes from Tuber microsphaerosporum, assembly GCA_003521225.1. Lineage (NCBI taxonomy): Eukaryota > Fungi > Ascomycota > Pezizomycetes > Pezizales > Tuberaceae > Tuber > Tuber microsphaerosporum. Next base: position 15,156 of record QOVD01002295.1, read on the forward strand.
TAATCCGAGTCTTGACTCGTGGCTCGTCAGAGCCCAAGTGCCGAGAATACTACTGGGCCGATTAGAAAATCGCCGCAGTCGTGCTATCAAAATAGAGCCCTAGATTTTTCTCAGGCGATGATAGGCGCTGGCCGCAGCAAAATCACTTCGTTCTAGAAGGCAGAATGTATAATTCGAGGAATAAGGTTGTTGTTTGATCTTCGCGCTCTGCATGGGTCAATTACGGTACCCGGGAACAACGATGTGGTCATCCAAGGCACCACGAGGCTGTGCACACCGGAATATTTCAAGGGTACACATTTCTCTTTTTTTCCGGTAGAGTGGTGGAGAGAAGGTGGGTGTGGGTGAGTGCCTTTGTGAAATTGCCCTGACTGCCGATATATTTCGGGGTTGCTATTTTGTCTATATGCATGCACGGTATTTTCGTTGCATGGGGTATGCAGTATACCACAGTCGAGTTCCACAGGGGGCTACGGCAGTAGGTAAATCGCTGTATTGAGTCGGGAGTCCTGTGGAAAAATACAGTAGGGTTACTAGGGAGATCCATGTCAGCCATATTTTCCGCTGGCCGATACCGGTAGTATCATACTCCCATTATTAGAACCCCCTAGTGCAAGTAGAGCTATTACGTCGCCACCTCTACTGTACTGCAGCATATCACCTCCCTCAGAGCCTCAAGAAGATCCCGCTGGCGGCTGGAATAAGGTTGTCGGTATAGTCTTTCATCAGGTCATGACCAATACCAGGAGGTGGCGAACAGTGTTTAGTAGCAGGTATTCTTTTGTTAACCTAATTTGACGAATTCAATTTTTGTTACCAAATACCCCTGTTCGCACCTCCTGATATCCGTTATGACCTGATGAAAGACTGTACGGTACGAGTACTCGAGTATTGGTAATATAATTCCTTCCGTACACGGATAAGTGCCCGTTTTTTTTTCCCCAACAGAGTTCGCGTTTCAGATCGGCACGCCACCCGCTCTAATTGTCTCAGTCCTAGCGCCACAAATAATCACGCTTGACCAGGTGGCCGGGTGGATCGGGGAATTTTTTCATTGGCTAGAAGGATGCACTTTCCGCCACTTCGTTTAATTCCAGGGAGGCTGGGCGCTGTAAGCTCCTCTCTTGGCATCCGAGCGCTAATGGCACTAGTGCTAATTTTCGCCTCTTTGATGGAAAGGTGGAACGTTAATACCAGTAATGACTGATTTGTTGAGTGACTTTGCTGCATTATTCGGAGGCACCCGACTGAGGATTTGGTCCGTGCTGATGACAGGGTTCAGCAGGGTGGTTATTGGCTGGTCGACTTTGACTTTACGGGTGACAGCTTGTGATCAGCAAACACAGTAAACATGGTTGCGTATCGTGCGTGTCTATTACAGTACCGTGCACTAACTGGGCCAGAGCCTTAATAGGTAGCCTGTAAGCGATACGATGGGTTGTGTGGGTTACCGTACAGTGATAAAGTGCAATAACGGGTAATCATCCCCCGTAACCTAGTTAACTGCACTTCCACCTCCGGACTTCGGGATCTAAACATAACCAAGCTTTTCTAGTGCAGAATAATGAGTTTCTAGGAAATTCCTAGCTTCTGGTGGCTAAGGTCGATTCTTCGCACGACGACGAATAAAGCCCTGGCCCCAGGAGAGCTCTCCCTTACCATGACTAGCCCAATAAGGTATCTTACTAATGTTGCTCGCGGAATTAGCCACTCCATCCAGTTGAAGAATCCTGGGAACATCGATGTTCCGGTGGACACGATGTGTGCAGCCTTGCTGGCATTCAATCACTCAAGGTAATTCAGCTATCGGCAAGCAAGCATCCCATAGAGCGGCAGCAGCACAGTCTAGAATCGGCGAATTACTGGATTACAAGCTACCGCCTGAGGCCCACTACTAGAATCACAAATCCCAGTACAGCACCCTAGTTCTCTCCTTACATACTCTATGTTGTGGATATTGTAATGGATACACGATTGCTAAGAGGAATGTCGAGACAGCTCTATGGGACAGTAGTCCGAGCACACATATATTTATCCCTGAGTGAAGACTAGTAGTCAATTTTTCGTATTTATATTTTTCATAACATAGCCTATGTATGCATGGTAACCTATACCGAAACTGGGAATTGTAAGTCGTCCATTCTATACCTTTCTATATTCACTGGATCCACACACTTAATTTAGCCTTGTTAGACCCATATGGTGGAGCCAACATTTCCTATTCGCGTAGAAAATTCCCACTCTTCTTCTCTAGAGCATCCACCTAGCGACCTACAATAGCTGGACAACGTTGAGCGCTCGGGTCATCCATGAATATAGGCGGCAAGAAGACATGCATTCCTTTCAGCCCTTTGTATCGATCTAGGGATATGCCGTGCCAGCTAATTTTCCAGACAAAAATAGTTGAAGCAACTCAGACCTCTCGAAATGTGGGTAAGAAAAAAGGCCCAAGTCGTATATCATAATATATCGCCAGCTAGCAGACTTTTTCTAAACTTTCCCTTTTTTGTACCTCTAGATGACAATTTTATAGGCACAAAGAACATAAAATTAGTACCGAACTAAACGCAAGGAACGTTAACTACCAATCACACACCCCCATACGGGACTACTGGTAGACTAACTCATGAATATCGAAAACGGTATTCGTATCCATTCATTTACGTCTGAGATCTGGTCCATGCATCTGCCAAAGAAGAAAAAAGAAAAGGCAAAACAAGAACTCCCTACACGTGCCATCGCCTGCCTGGGTCCCCTAAGTTTTCCCATAGACTTTGGAGTCGACAGTAGCCATACGTTGGGAAGCGCCAGTTATGACACAGCCTCGTGAACCTACGGTACTCAACTTTGCACTCTCACCCTATAGAGTATAACAGCACTTTTTCTACCGGGTAGCTATTCCCATAGACCTGGGATCAAGCTGTCTCAACCCCGCAACGGTTCCCCCTACTTCCCACTAATTCCGATCGATTTCAAAATCGTGGGATAGTCAGTTACAGATTGATGAGCTCCTCAGCGTATGGAAGTCTAATCCCCTCTATATTAGCTAAAACCATCATTGCCCCGGCTGAATGGTACATTACAACGTGGCTCTAGGACTCTCTCATCCTTGTACAAAGTAACTACGGTACTAAGCTGCTACGTTACATTGCAGCGATAAAATATTTCCGAGGGGCTGAGTATTACTATGGTGTTAAAACCCCGCGATAAAAAGGACAGGGAAAAAACGATCTTTCGATGCCTTGGAGATTAGGCGTATTGTCATGGGTAGAAGGCTATTTCAAGTGCACTCTGCTAAAAATCCTGCTACTCTCGTATTTCCAGGGACCTTCCGTTACACTAATCAATATGGAGTGTTGCCCATCACGACAAGGCAGCAAGCACCACCGGCACCCTCCGTGGAGATATCTCACTCGATCTGAATGACCCAAAAGCACTACAGGCATTCTCTACCTAGTGCAATAGCGCATCACTGCAATGATCGAAATGAATTGATTAGAATAGAAGCTTTTAGCCACAAACTTCCAGTATCCCTCTGTTCGTTGTCATTCCTTTTCCTCCGGTATCGGAGCTGAAAATGTTGTCACACAAAGATGACGAGTGACACGAAATGATCCACGGAGTGCTAATCTCATAGCTGCTCCTCCGGAGAATAGAAACTTCGAATCAGACTTTTATTTTTAATAACTCTTGTTCTCCTAGAGTATTTTGTTTACGCCCGTAAGGCCCCGAATCTCGTAGGAAATATAGGTCAGTGCTTCACTTCTGATCCACGGCTCACGAGTTCTCTGATTTGGGCATTGGGGAACTACCCGAGATCCCACTCTACTTCCTTGCACCTTGTCGAAAGTAAAAATAAAAAAACCACCATACCACTCACTCACTCACGAGATGATGCTTTCCTGCACTACTTACTAGCTAATTTTGAAGGTGTCGGTATACTAACTGCCAGAAGGATGTGGTTGACTTTGGAATATGAGGGAGAGTCTGAAAGGCTGTTTAGACGCATTGAAGATGGCTCGGGAGAGTGCAATAATAGATTGCCCCACAGTTTACGAAAGAGATTAGACCCGACATGTCTTTCCTTTGCTATCACGGGAGTGTATGAAGGAACAAGGGCGTGTAGGGAAATAGAGAGACAAGTGTGGTGATCAATGGAAGGATCAGGATATACTACTTATGTTTTACTTATACACCTGTCTCTACCATCAGTTTTGTTTTTAGAGTGAAGAACAATAGCGTAAGCAAAGTGCCTAAGTTCTATGTGAATTCTCTTTCTATAGTCTACCACTATGCCATTCGCCTAGTTCTTGTTCCCGGTAGTAGCAATCCGGAGATCAAGAAAAGACAACTTTATTCTCTACACTTCTGGAGATCCTCAGAGCACTATCGAGAACAGCGCAGCATGGTTTCCTGGTATACCTTATCAGCCCACTGAAGCTAATGCGGAGGAGAGGTATAGCAGGAGGATTCTCTACCTTACCGATCGATGTTCTTCCACGGCTGAACTTATAAAAGACATCTCTGAGTCTAATCCGATGATCCGGCTCACCAATGCTAGGCTGTTTAGCCCAAGAGTAGCTCTTCTTCTCTTTCCCTCAGAAGAAGCAACACCAAGCAATATCTGTGTCTTTGCAACATACCAAAGACTTGCTCAATACCGTGAACGTATCCCCGAAGAGAAAATCAAGTATCGAGAGAGAAAAGAATGTTAGGAAATGGTAAGGCAAGGCAGAATAGTAGAGGAAGGAGGTAGTAGTGCAGTGGAGGACAGTGAACAATCGGAGGAAAACCGAAGGATGAAATGTACGAAGAATAGTTAATGATGCAACGCTCCTGTAGGCCTCTGTACTTGGGTATTTGTCCAGAGGCCGGTAGCGCCCATGGGAGAAGGACTATCTGGCAAGCAAGGGAGCCCTCGCAAAATGGTATGGCATTAGCTAGCTTCATAGCCATCAGGCTCTATAAGGTTAATGATACATAATAATAATAATAATAATCACTGTTCCATTCATAACCTCCTAGCATTTACATTAACAACGCATAGTTGTATTCTCTCCCACCTTGAACCAAATTTTCAAGCCATGATACGACACACGACAGAATACTCTTCCTGGAAACAGTGTGAACCAGCTCGAGCAAACTCAAGCCCTAAATCTCTCTTTATTTTATGAAGAGAGCGAAATAGTTGCTGAGGACTTACCCATTTATACCTGAACCTATACCACAAGTAGATACTACTTCCGGAATTTCACACCCAAAGGGATCCTATGATGCGTACGGCTACCGCGGTAACTACAGCCCTTTCCCGATAACACTAAAAGGGATATAGGAGCTTAAGCTTCATAAAATTGGTTAATTTTCTGAAGGATTCGGTGATCTCCGCTTCACGTTTCTGATACAAATTTTCTCCCTCAAGTGAGCCCCTCTCTAAGTGTCAAAGTGGGAAAATCAGAGTCGAACAGCGGTAGACAGTAGAGCGAGAGAATCCATATGGAACTTAAGCACTCTGTAGGAAGGATATGAAAATGTGAATTCCATCACTAGCATTTCGTTCGTTCGTTCGTTCACTCTTTATCTCCTAAAACTAAACTATTGGTAAAGAGAGGTGTATAAGGAAAACAAATAACCCGTCCACACCTCCCTATGTATTTCCCCACATGTCCTTTAACTGAGATAAAAGAAAATACGGCACCGAAGGGCAAAGGAGAGGTTTGATAGCGGTGGATAGCGAGCAACTTAGGTCTATTCTTCTCGCTTGCTAAACTAACGGTAAAGACAGGAGCATATATGAAAAAACATAACTCTATCCTCAGCCCTCGATCACCACTCGTGTCCACTTTCTTCCGCGCGTGCCTCCCCGTCGCTTTGCCTATCCTTCATAGAAACAAAAGAAGGAAACATTCTAAAGTACAAGGACAAAAGGGTTCATCCGATCGGCAGTTACCGAGCAACACCTCAAAAAACCCCACCCCCTCGATAAACCACCTCTCAACAACCATGCCTCCAGAAACTAGAAGGTACCTCACAGACTTTGAGAAGGGGTAAATTGTTGCTCTAAGGGAAAAAAATCTTTCTTTTTCTGAAATTGGGCAGCTCTTACTTGGCCCTAAAAGGACTGTTCAAAGTTTTTACAACTGCTATCAAAAGAGGGGTGATGCAAAAAACCTCCCATTTATTATACTAGAAGACCCAAAATTATCAATCCCAGAACACACCGCCACCTAGTCAGAGAGTCCAAGAAGGCACACTGCCAGTCATTATCAGAATTGCACAATGAGATTGTCCCACATACCTCTATTAAGACAGTCAAGAGAGCTTTCAAGTTGGCATCAGTCAACATAAAGAAGTGGAGAGCTAGGAAAAGGGCATTTCTGAAGGATGAACATGCTATGAAGAGGTTAGCTTGGGCAAAAGAGTATAAGAATTGGACAAAAGAGGACTTTGAGGAGATCATCTTAAGTGATGAATGCATGGTTGAAAAGTCCACTGGCAAAGATCCTAAGGGTATTTGGGTCTTCAGAACACCTGAGGAAAAGTGGCATAAGGACTATATCCAAGGGGTTACCAAAGGACCTAGGATAAAGTTGATGGTGTAGGCTTGTATTTGGGGTAAAAATAAGGGTCTTCTAATTCCTATTTTTGACAGGAGTATGAATAGATTGCATATATTGGAGTTTTGGAGGATGACTTAGTTGATGTCTGGCAGGAGGTGGAGGACACAGTTGGAGATCCTATATTTCAGCAGGATGGTGCAAAGATACATACTGCAAGAGGCACTATGACTTGGTTTGCAGAAAACAACATACAGGTTATGGAATAGCCACCTAATTCTCCAGACCTCAATTCTATTTGGCACTGTTCGAAAAGGGTGAAGGAAAAGCTACACCAATGCTTCCATAGCATTCACAAGACCAAAGGGGGTCCATATACTATCACAAGATCTCTAGTAGAAGCTCTCAATGTGGTTTGGACTCAGGATATTGAAGGAGAATTCTTGGAAAGGCTATGGGAGTCAATGCCTAGGAGAGTGGCTGCTGTTTTAGATGCAAGGGGATGGTATACAAAGTATTGAATTTTTTTTCTTTGAAATTTCACATAGGGTTTTTCTTATATTTAATGGATATCTATCTAAATTTTCAATTCATTCTAAGGAGTTGTGGTTGTATAGGTAGCGAATTTATAGTGGTTGTGGGGTTGCTGTTGCCGTGCCGGACGAACCCTTTTGTCCCCGTACTTTATGCTGTCCCTTAACAAAAGAAATGCATCACAAAGACTTCCTCTTTTCCTCTGGCCTTTGGTCTCAATTTTCCGACTCTTGTTCTGCTCTCTTTTCCGTAGCCTCCATTCTTTCTTTTGACTATCCATACTCCTATCCGTGTATCAATGAAACATCTTTCTGAACCTCCGCACTTTCAGGAAACAAAAGAAACTCCAGCATGCGGAGCAGCATTTCCAACATCCTTATTCCTCCGAATACTCCCGTGATAACACAGGAAAGGAATGCTGGTAGAATCTGCTCTGTAAACTGTTAAACAATCTATCGCGCTCCCGAGCAATCTGCAATGTGAACCATTTGTCACACTCCCCCAACTACCAAGTTGAACCACATCTTTCTAAAACTAAGGACTTGTACGTTTATTCACCCTCACAAGACCTCGCTTTCTGATGGCCCTACTTAGCCCCTACCACCCCCGGACAGCTTCTTTGCATTCGTTTCCTTAGATTTTGCAGAGCTCTGCCCCGCTTCCAAGGCTGTAGGCTTTCCTGAGATTTGTTATTTTCAGGGTCCGTCCTTAGCTAACCCCTCTATCGATTGTCTAGTTCATCACCTCTCACGTTCAGCAGCACTCCATTTACCGTGACAACATTCACACGGCCTCATCCTTTGGTTATCTCCCCGGGCCGATGGGGGTCCTACGTATACCCAAAGCTAGGGTATGTAGGCAGGGCATCGTAACAAGGCTATCACCTTCAAAAGAAACAACTCAATTCAAGAAAAGCGACAGGTCTCCTGCAGGGCCTTTCCCCCCCTCCTCGCCGTAACTGTTCTACTACGATGCACTCCGTCCCTTCTAATGTTTACTCGAAAACGACAACACACTCTCCCCAAAATCTCGCCTCACTAAAGAGAGATCCGGCGCCTTTCACTAATCGGGGAATAACAATTGCCAAAGACCTCTCTCTTAGTACCGAAAATATCCATCCGTCCCTCACGGTATAGGATAACCTGGTCTTCTGACGTGTCCGGAGGGAAAGCAAGGCAGAAGAGCAATAGTTGAGGAGGGGAGGAGAAAGAGCAAGAAGTGCATCATAAAAGGTCGGCATCTGTTCATCTGCCACCTCATCCGTGTACCCTCATCAGCTCCCGGGGAATGATAACCGAAGATGGAAAGGAAATTAATTGTTATCTTGACCGCATGCCAGCTCTCGTCTCTATAATTCCACTATGTCTCGCGGAAGGGTGGGGGCGCCTGTAGATAGACGGCGCCTTCGGCTTCCCGGTCCGAGTGGGTTGCGGCCATCCCCGTCGGTCTCTTACGGTAGACGGTAGAAGGCTTAACGGGCACGCAGCAGGCCTTCCATACGTCTTTAGACCCTACTGGGCCCATAGCAGGGCACGTTCGCACTTCCAGACCTGACGGATGGGGGTTCAATATTTATTATATCCCCCCCCCACTCTTTGATAGCAGTCTTTTTAGTAAGGAAGGAGAGCAGGCTGAAATTTTTATAAAATTTATTCCGACCGGTTACGTGAAGTAGTCGTCGTCGTCGGATATTCCGAACTGTGCCGTATGATAAGAGTTATCCAATAGTTCAGGTACTTTACCGGTAAACCGGGCTGTTGCCAGTACGATAGATTCTTTTTTTCTTTTTACCTAGCAGGGCGGCGGACAATGAAACTCGGTGCTGTAGTGCTGGAGCGCTTAAGTCGCCAGACCGAAGTTTTGCTCCCATTTGGTACGATAGTGGCGCACCAAAAGAAACGCAAACCTCAACCCGGCGACATCGGTAGAATTTAGTGAAAGTCGGATTGGAGCCAGAGAAGCACTACCGTAGGCCAATGCTAAGTGAAGCTACGATAGTACTCGAGTACATTATCGGTACTACTCCCGGTACCCGAATTGCAAAACTCTCGTCTATCCTAAACTTCTTTTAGAATCCATGGCAACGATCATCCATCCACCCTTACTACTCGAGTACGGTAGGCTGTCTAAGGGGGGGGTCAACGAACAGGAGGGGTCAGCGAATACTACTGGTACACTAAGAGTGACTTGGTAAGCACTAATTCAAGCTGCGATTTTGTTTGGTCTGCTCGTTGAGCTCCTCCTGTTCGTTGACCCCCCCCCCCATGTTACTGTACATGACTCCCGAATCGCTACTCGAGTATTGGTAATTAATAAGCACCACACCTCAACCTCGGCCACTACCGCTCTGAGATTTTCGAAAATATGAATGGGAAGTTCAATGGAGAAAGTACGAGTAAAATCTAAATATTAGCCAGCATTTTTGTTACTGACCTATCCCTTTGTCCGTATCTGTCGCTTTTTAGTTCCCTAGAATATTCCAAGATTAGGAATGCTGGTAGTTCAAGTGTCGCAATCGTGGAGATGAGATGTTTTCTACTGGCTAGGTCACAACAAGAGCTCCATAACCATACAAGTGCTACTTTTGGTAAATATTTAAGGTTAAGTTAACCTGCGCTATTGACCACGCTAAAAGGCTAGGAAATCTGCACACAGATTAATTAGGGGATGGTCACTGGAAACGAGTTGGGGTGGTCGGTTGTTGACGAGGGCCCCGCGGCTCGGGAAGTAGTGGCGGTTGGTGGAGGCTCAGCTTACCCCACAATCCGGCTTGGATTTAGGCCAATCAAACATGAGAACGAGGCACCAGCCACACGCTAGCCTAGTCGCTTGGGCTAGTGTTATTTTTTGATAGTAGCCACGTTAAAGAGCCTCATCCGAGGATGTTACGGGGAACAGCGGTTGGGGGGGACAATGGATTAAAGTATCAACTATCCACACCGCTGTCTCAAACAAGCATTCCATATGCTGTCCACATAGACACAAGTACCGGTGCTCGAGTGTTGGCGAGCATTGTCGTCGAGGTTAGCGCTGATGTTGGGAAGGGGATTCCGGATGCTGACCTTTCGATTATGGATTTACTACCGATATTTAAGTGAGAGCTTTCTAGGAATTAGTATCCCCTACAATACCGATACTCACATGGTAGCACTCGTGATTAACCGGATAGGTGTTAGTAGAGCGATGCCGGTAGAAATTGTTTTTCCGAGAAGCTAACTTTGGTCTCCTGAAGCATTCCCGAGCGAGTTCTTCTCACATATCCTCCTCCTCCTCCTCTCCTTCTTCCTCAGGTTGATATAAGCGATTTCTTAGTTTCGGAATTCAGAGACGGTGCGGATAGCATCAGGGCTTTCATAAGTATTATACTTGAGAAAAAGCTGGATACTTGTAAATACTGTACGGCGCGGAAAAACGTTTGTTGTGTTTTAGATTACTCTGAAACAAAGTATTTTAGCTGTGTGGCGGTGATGAGGCTGATGCCAAGAACTGTAGAGGGGCATCATACCGTGCCGAGGCACATTTGAAGCTGTGCTTTGACCAGCACAGGATACCGGTATGGTGGACTGGCAATCTAAAAGAGAAGGAGTGAGTCGTATCATACCCGGCGAGATATTTTACAAAGTGAAAATACTGGTACTTGTATCATGCTTGTATCACAAAGTGTGTAGGAGGTGAATGATGTGCTGTAAATTTAGGGCGGGGGAGATTTGTTGTGATTACAAGTAGTTAAAGAAGCACTTCAATTTGACAGTCACGAGAGCCTCTAGCCCTCCCCACCAAATCCAATGGCGAGTGGTGAACTTATCAACAGTATCCATCGCGCAGAAGCCTTGTCAGCAACACACTTTAAATCACTCCTAATCTCATTGGTAGCCCCCAACTCTCTAGAAGAAAAAACAAGTTATCATAAGTAGAAGCTCATCTCCAATGCTCCGTCGGTCGAGTGGGAGAGCTCCTCAGCTTTCTGTGACGTCTCTGGCTGATTCCAACTTAATTCGGGAAGGTCTATCCGATTGTCTTACCCTTGAAGAGTCGGTGTCCTTTGCTTGGCGAGGGTTGGGGTCGGCAAGTGCCACCATGTGCCCCCCGTCGCTCAATGTCTCTTTCCTCTTCCTTCTAAAGCTCAGTTCCTGACAAACATACTTCTTGTTTTTTCCTTCTTCCTTTTCTCAACAGAAGACACCGCTTTAAACCGTTGCAAACCACCTACAACCCACCCGTGAAACGAATGAGTATCCGTGAGAAGCCGAATAATCCTAATCTTAAAATGTCTTACGATCATCGAACTACCGATGAGGCATCCCCGAATGTCACTTTCTCAACAGTTCCTCCACCTGCAACCGGCGCAACGGGGATTTCTGGTGGGTTCTTCCTTTCTCTTTCTAACTCTCTTGTTTCTGCTTCCCCCCCTCCTTCTCCCCCGGATTATCAAAACTGACGTAAGGATTTGTTTGCTTCCACAACAGCGGCGAATCCAACACCTCCGTCCCAAACAATTCATAAAAGGACATACCAAGCCTGTATTCCCTGCCGGCAGAGAAAAGTTCGCTGCGACCTCGGTTCCGTAGAAGCGCCGCACGACCCACCCTGCGTCCGCTGCCGTCGCGAATCCAAAGAATGCTACTTTTCCGCCACGAGACGCAAGACGAGGACCCCGACCGCGGACGAGGTAGGAATTGGTCGCGGCCGCGGTACCATCCGTGGCGTGGTCAGGAAGCACGAGGATGACGAGGAAGTACTTTCACCGATAAAACGCTCCCGCTCAATTGGCCACGGAGAATTTGTCAATTCCCCATCCTATTCACCCAGCTTTGCGGGGAAACCCTTCGCCACTCCTATTGACCCGCGACTCGCAGAACGAGATGGGGATGTTGACAGTAGGGACGGGGATACGGCAACCGCCGCTGAAACGCTGCTCCAGAGGCCCGTTTACAACTCGCACGAGGCGCTGTTAACGCTTATTGAGGCAGCGGGGAAGGATACGCCGTTGCCCACTGGAAAATCGCCTAGCGATACGGATGGGGAAGATGAGAAGGATGCCGGCGATGGCCGGTCGCCGGCTACACAGAATGGAATTGGGGTTCGGTTCCCCTCGGTGGGTGATAACGGTTTCTCGTTTACTCATAGGCGGGCGGGAAGCGGTTCTACCACTTCTCCCGTGATGCAGGTTGGCCGGCTTGGGACTACTAGGAGTTTGAGCATCAGCACCATTCACGAAGAGAGGGATGGGCTGGAAAAAGCGATTCGGGTGTGGAACAAATTTCGGTTTGTCAAGGCGGGGTGGTTCACTGCGGGGGAAGCAATTCAATATGTTGAATAGTAACCCCCCCCCCACTTTTTTTTGCCCCGGATTGAGAGACATGTGCATGTTTGCTGATGGAGTGATAAGCTTTTACAAACATCTGCACCCGCTGTCGCCAACCCTAACTTCACCCTCTCTGCAACACATTTCCCACCCCAGTCACCACCCCTCACTCCTTCGCTTAGAGCCCTTCCTGACAACCATCATCCTTCTCATAACATCACGGTATATGATCCTTCAGGGCCCGGGGGGCCAGTCAAGGTCATATGCGATCCACGACATGCTATGGCGCGAAGTCCGCAGTGGCTGCGAAGGACTCATGTGGGGTGGTGGCTGGGGCGGTCTTGGTACTATAGGTAGCAACAACCACTCGCACACACATAGCACAAGGGTAGCGCGCGGGCTACGCACACTGGGGACAGTGGAAGGTTTATTGATACTCACGGAGTGGCACGTCCGGGGGCTGCACTTTCCAATGGGCGTGGAGGAGGGCGACTGGATGCTCGACTCGTCCGACAGCGAGGAATGCGAGACCACGCACACCCGGCGGAAACCACGCAGGAGCGGAGGAGTCGTGGAAGGCCTGGGCGACCGCATCGAAAACATACTCGAGCCAGCGTATCGCAGCGACCGAATGAGTTGGATGTTGCTGGGCAACGCCCTGGCGCTGGCGTATGAGCTCGGTGTCTTTGACGAGATAGACGAGCCGGCATCCACCGCCCCCGCACAACTCCCCCCCAGAGAACCGCCCCCACCGGACACGGGCTACCGTCTCCGCTTCCAAAGAATCCAGAAGCTCCTCCTCGTCTACGTCCTCCAACTCGCCTCGCGCCTCGGCTGGACGAGCATGATCCCGCGACACATCACCGACTCAGTTCAGCACAAGCTCAACTCTGCCGGCACCTCCCCAGCTAGCGTAACCATAACCGGCCGTTGGGATAGCGAGGATGAACTTCAGGACGCGATCTTCCACAGTTGGGTTGACCTAACAATGCTGATGAAGTCCTCCGCGGAGGAACTTTTCCCCTCGCGCCGGGGGACCAAGAACATTATGCGGACGGGCCGCTATGTGGGGCTTCTGGAGCACTTCCAACCCCTGCTGAAGCACTGGAAGCGTGACTTTGACGCCCTCAGCCTCCCGAGCCCGATTCATCACATCCTCAGCATGGAATACGAGCACGTTAGGTTTTACATCAACTCCCTCGCCCTCCAAGCCGTCGTGGACCGGTGCACTGTGAACAACAGCACGAAACCCGCAGTGGCACATATGAGCACGAAGGACATGTCCTTCATAAAGGAAGTCGTCGACGCCTCCCGCGCTCTCCTGTCCTGCGTCGTGGAGAAGATGTATCCGGGAGGATACCTCAGGCACGCGCCGATACGGATCTACCTACGCATTTTGGGCGCGAGTATGTTCCTACTGAAGACTTTCGCGCTTGGCGCGAAAGAACACGATGTCACGGCTGGCGTAGCCCTTATCCACGCAACGATAGTCGCACTCCGCTCCGAAAGCGTCGATGATGTGCACGTTGCACTACGCTTCGCGGATTTGCTAGAGACATTGACGAATCGGATTCAGACCCGGTTCGTCAAGGTTCATCCCTCTAACGGTGCAACTACCAATGCCACCACCGATGCATCCGCAAGTACCCCGCCACCGCAGGCCTCGTCGCCTAAGGCGAAGGTTAAGATGCCCCCGCCTCCGACTCCCGGTATGCTACAGACCGATGTGGCCAGTGGAGAGTATGGGTACGACGGAGCGGAGATACCGGATACTGAGTTCTTCATCCACGGATATGAGGATTGGCTAGCGCTACCTATCGACCCCATTATTGGCGCTGGGTTCGATGCCAGCGTTACGCAGGGTCAGATGGGCGTTGATGTTGGCGGCATGGATTTGTTGGAGGCGCTGTTGGCAGGTGGAGGAGGTGGCGGTGGGTAAGGGGAAGGCGGGAATTTGGAGTTTTTTTATTTTAGGTTTGTTATCTATTTTGTTGTATGATAGCATTTTTTTTCACACAAAGTCTCCATACGTCTGCGCTTCTTCTCTTCTATTCTCTTCTCTTTGCATTTTTTTCACCATTCCGCCCAGGAGTATCTGTCTGAGCGCCTATCTGGCTGGCTATCTGAGTTTATTTCTTGCCTTCCTTCCTTCCTTCTTTCTTTCGATATGTCGGCTTTAGTCGTCTGGTTTTTTTGTTTCCTTGTTTTTTTTTTGCGGGTGGATAAGTTTTACATTATTGTATATGACGAACTTGACTAATGACCATGGAATACGATTGGATTGTCTTTCTTGCCAGCTCTATAAATTAATATGGACCCCAATCACCCACCCA
>QOVD01002296.1:0-29074 GCA_003521225.1 Tuber microsphaerosporum
GCGCTAAGGGGTACGGAAACTTATTAGACACGAGTGTACATGAGGTTGAACCACATGGCTAAACATAGAAGTACTCTAACTACAGTGTGCATTCAGTTATTGAATGGTAATGATTTGACATGTAGACAGCAATGCAACCCTCGAGGTCTCGAGGGGGCCTATTCTAGTTGTACCGGTACTGTGCACGGTATCATGCTTATCAAGAAAGTAAATCATCAAGGTTAGGGTTTCATATAATTATTTCTACTCCTATGATACGTGCCACCGCCACAGTTTCGTCGTGGCTATGGCGGAGAGTGTAGTTAATGGGAGCGCTTGTTCCCAAACTCTCTGCGAATGCCGTTCATACTACATATCAACCTTTGCGATTCTCACCTGTGGTGGCTAATGAAAATTGGTGTTATGCAGTAGAAAAGTTAGAAGGGACAGTTCTTTTTTCCTCCTCCTGATCACAAGTTATCTCGTACCATAAGTAGCGTTGGTGTGATGAAAACTTTCACGAGCTTAGCTAACTAAATGCAAATTAACGGACCGGCTAAAGCATACCGTGCGCCGACTTGCGCTCGTAAGCATAAACTACAGTAATTCCCTAAAAAGAAAAACTAAAACCCAGCGACATAATAATAGCAAGCAAGAAAATAAGGAAAAGTAAAGCGGATAGTTGGGATAAACAAGCACAGCTTAGAAAATAGAAGGAGAAACAAAGAAAGGTATCTCGGAATCAATCCTGGTGATTCAACATTATGACCTGCACCAGCCCATCAAAACCTCCCCTCCCGAGTAGGGAGGAATAGACATCATCTACTCTCCGCCAAAGATGCTTTTTCCAAGTTCGCCCTTATCCTTTGCTTCAGAGGTTTCTTTTGCAGAGTCTTTGGCCTTAGTCTTAGTCTTCTTGTCAGAGGCCGGAGTAGTAGTGGCCTTCTTGGTCTTGACTGACTGCTCCTCTTTAGTGGGAGTGGGCTTTGCCTTGCTGCGTTTCTTCTTAGGCTGCCTATTCCAATATTCGAATTAGCCTTAATCTTAGCTCTAGGTGTGGTAACCAAGGGGGCGTACTCTTCCTCCTCGTCAATTTCACCCTGAACATCATCAACAACTGCTGCAGCCCCACGTTTTCTCCCACCATCTCTACCTTTCGATTGCGGTTTCGACACTGGTGGATCGACGGTATCTTCTCCAGCGCCCTCATCGGCATGCAATGCCATCTCTGCGTCTTCGCCTTCGGTATCGCTATCACCGCCGGCCTTCTTGCCTCTTCCCTTCCTAGCGCTCTTCCCGTCCTTTGCCGGTTTCGCGTTTCTGCCGGGGGTGCGCAGCTTGCGGGCGACAGGGGGGGAGTCCTCGTCGGCGGATTCGTTGACTTCGGTGTATTTCTTTGGAGTCGCGGCGGTGGCGCGGGAGGAGCGGGGACGGGTGGGCTCTGCGACGGGTTTGGCAGCCCTTTTGGAAGTAGCGGACTTTTGGGGTTTGACGGGCTCAGGAGATGCGGAGGGAGAGGGGGTCGGAGTTGGGGTTGATTTTTTGGCGGGGGTGCGCTTCTTGGATGCGGTGGTGGTGGAAGCAGTAGAGGTTTTTTTGGTTGACTTTTTGGGGGCAGGTTCCTCGTCGGTTCTATGAGGGCGTCAGTATTTTGCGGTATTATGGATAGTTGCAGGGCCAACGTGCTCTACCGCTTCCTCTTCTTCATCGTCATCGTCCTTCTTCTTCTTCCCCTTCTTTGCGGCGGGTGTACTCTTCCCCCTAGCCTTCTTTGCACCTTTGCGATTCAAGCCAACATCACCTCTCCAGTCCTCATCATCAACATGTCCTACTTCCACCGCAACCCTAACCTTATCCTTCTGCTCATCCGACAACTCCTCCCATCCATCGAAAAGCTTCATATCTACTTCCATCCCTTCCTCATCCTCTTCGCCCTCCGGTATCAATGGCTTGCGCGCATTAACAATCTGCTGAGGAGTGAAGCAGCCCCAGTGGCGCCAGGACCAGGACTCGAAATTGGGTCCTTTGACCCAAGTACCTAGACGGAGTTCGCCTTTTTCAATTTTAGCTTTACCACAGGTAGTAGCTTTACAGATCGCGCGGTTGTTGGGGGAGACTTCGACTCGGTAGACCATCGTTTGGTTGGCTTGGTTTTCCTTTGGTGGTGGCGTTGTGTTAGGGTGGTGAGGTGAAGAGAGGGGGAAGGAAGGGGGAAGGAGTACTGTAGAGGGAAAGAGAGAAGATGGAAGGGAGGAGAAAGTTTGATGGATGGGAGGAAGGGCAAGACGGAGGAGGGTTGGCGAAGGAGATAACGCGTCTCGGTTGGGCGAATGACGTCTTGGGTTATGATATGAGGGTATCGCTCACGCTAAAATACGAGGACGCGAACAAAACGAGGCGGGCGGTGTCGGGCGGGACGGAAGAAGAATCATAACAAAGGCTTTGAGTTGTAATAATATCCAATCTCCCTTCCCAAACCCCCTTGTTACTATAGTAAATAAATAAATAATAATAAATAAATAAATAAATAGCGGAATCTAGCCAATCACGTGGAAGGAAGAGATAGGGTATAATACTGGTACCGGTACGGCATTAGACATTATCATGACAATATTATCTATCATACAAAGGTATGAACAACAAACCTAATCCGCGCCTTAAACCGATATAAGCAAAAATGTACCGATACTGGACTGGTATCATACAGTATGGTTGCTCGAGTAAATTTACCCGCAGTTCGACTCGGTGATGATACTTGTATCTTGGTGAGGGATTACATAATCACCGAACACCAGGGCGATCGAACATTGCGACCCCTCGGCAGAGCCTCCAAACGAGAAAGAGTAAAAAAAAGAAGAGGGAAAAAAACAACAACCGGTAGCGCCAACATCGTGGCAAATCGCAAGGCGACCAAATAAACCCTTTGTATTCCTTCTCGGGAAAAAGAAGAGGTTCATCGTCAACTTCTGAAATCCATTCTCAATGACATGCTCTCACAATTCACTCGATCGGTCCCTAAACATCGAGTACAGATGCTATGTCCATTTTTATACCCCCCGTCCATTGTTGAGTGCACGACCATGCTTCAATGGCAGTTTACGACGGCTGCACCGAAGAGGGTATGCTTCTCCCTTTCTCATTTCATCGTTCTACAAAAAAAAAACATCAATTGAGCTTACGAGTGGCGAACGGTGAATATTAAAAAAATAAAATAGAAACGCTCTCGATCTTTTACCGTTAGAGGTTACTCCACTATCAACGGGCCCTCAACAGATACCGAGAATGCGAATGCGAATGGAAATGAGAAACGAGCGGAGGAGGAGAAGAATGGGAATGAAGCGCATCCTGGCGAATCGTTCAAATACTCTGCTCCTCCGTTATATCACTATATATTCCCCCACAAACCCAACAGCTTCAAACCTGATCACGCGCCACTTCCCCCACCTCCGCCGTACGGTGATACCCTTTCCCATCCAAAATACAGAGACTACTTTGGTGTCAAATGCATTCCCGATAAAACCGCCTCATGGCTAAAGCAGTTAAAGGAAGGGCCCTTCCTGCCATGGAAGGTTGAGCACGTGAACGTCAGCGGGCTATTGGTCCTCCTCGAAGCGGCACGGGCGGATAAGGTTGATGTGATAACGGAACTGGTGTTACGTGGGAGGTGGAGGGATGCCGTATGGATTGTCCGGACCTTGCTAGAGCCTATGGGGAGGGGGTATAACAGCCTGGATAAGGGAACCGATCCACTTCTGGGAGTTGTATATACCGCCCTTGGCGGCGGGAAGTTGAAGCCCCGGATAAGGAAAGGAGAAGGGAGGGATGTTGCGGGGATTGCGGGGAAGGCAGGGATTTGGGCTCTTAATAGGGAGATTAAACGGGATGTAGAGCGGCGGAGGAGGGGGCTGAGTATTGTTCTTGGATCGGTTGGCATGATGATTGCCCGGGCGGGCGAGGAAAGGGAGGTTCAAGAGCGTATGGAAAGGATCACGCTACAGAAGAAGGCTCAAAGGGGCGAGGATTCGAAAGATGAGGCGCAGGAATGGGTGAAGGAGTTGCTGGCTCGAGATGAAACCAGGAGGACGGAATCTGCGCGAGAAATCCCAAACGAGTATACGGACCTTCTGCCCACCGCCAGACAGATACTGGCCTATATACACACCGCCGGATTGGTACCTATGGCTGTTTACTCTGCTACCCAGTACCCCCGCCTCCATTTCCTGCGATCGAGGATAATGGCCTCCATGTCCGATGCTGTATGGCGGGCTCAGGAGGCGATCATAGCACAAGAAGCGGAGGAGAAAGGGATATACGGGGAATACCGTGGGATGGAAGTTCCGCGAGCCCGACAACGCCTGATGACCTGGGGTTCTGGAACTAGAGACATAATCGAAAGGCCCCGAGCGCGAGACGGGGCGCCAGACAAGAGAGCATCCTACGCTGAGCGAGAGACCTGGCTAGAGCTTGTTATGGCATTGGCCTGCGAGGGCGGGTTTGGTCTTGTGGGTACATACCTCCTGGATAGGCTACTACACAAGCGCAAACAGAGGTGGAACTTTGTCAATTACGCCGAGGTCTCCTCCAGAGATTATAATCCTAAGTGGATCCGTGGGTTGCATGTGGACAAGAAAAGGGGTGTGGTGGAGAAATGGGGATTAGAGGGGTATTCGCTCGAGAAGCCTGATATAGAGACTCACCCGTTCACACTCCCGGACTGGGTTATACCAGGAGTTGTTAATGCGTTGCTAAACTCAGATGCCGAAGGGAGAGGTGTCGAGAGAATCGCTAGCTGTGCATTTTCTATCACGCAAATGATCCCTCCTGGGCTTATCCGCCGCAGCGCGATCGCCCGTGTCCTACGATACCCCGACATTATATTCGCAGAGAAAGCCAACTTGACAAACTGCATCTCTGGGATCGAGGATGCTCTTGGAAATCATCTGAGATCACTCGAGATCTCTTACACGGCGCTTCACCAGGCTATCAAGCGGGACAATCTTATCGGCGCAAAGACGATCTGGGCCGATATAGTTGGAAGGTCCCAGACGGATTCGCACCCGGAATGGATCTTGGGGGCGTACCTCATGGCGCTCGTGCAGGGACGGAAGTTGCAGGATGCGTTGGATTTATTGAAGCCTGGCCCCAGCGGCCAGGCCGTGATTCCGGGGTCGATGTACGCAAGTCCATACATAGCTCCTGCGATTATGATGCTTGCGGTTACGGTAGATAAGTATCCGCTACTGGAATTGGTCGCAACGGCGGTCAAAGAGACCGGCGGGACACACGCTACGTTCTCATCATTGCTAAATGCATACCTACGCTTCGGAAGAATTGAACTAGCCCACGGAGTACTAACCTTCATGACGGACCACGGCGTACAACCCGACGCCGTGGATGTCGGCCTACTGGTTCAAAACGAGCTTCGCAGGGACATGAACTCAGCCTACCACCTTGTCGAAATCGCCACCGGGACCGCTCCGGATCCATCCCCACCCCCCCCAGGGAACCCCGATAAAGTATCCTTCGACGACCCCGCTGGGACACAACCACCCAGTTACACACCAACGAGGGCTATCCCAGGAGTAAATCCAGGAGTCGGCATCTCACGCGATGCCTGGATCGCGGTCCTCGACCAGGCAGTTCGCACTAGCGACCCCTACCGGACAAAATGGGCGCTCAGCAACCTCGGTGTCGACGCGACCACAACCCAAGGCATGGACACCAACGTATTCAACATCCTCCTCCGCGGCGCCACGCATCGTCGCGGCTCATACGTCGGCATGCAAATCTGCCAGCGCTTCTGGAGCGACCGCCCGTACCGCCGTGATGAAGGAGAGGGCTTGGGAAACTTGCTCTCCATTAGAACAGTGCTGCATCAGGCACTGCGCGAAATGCAGGCGCTTGATCGCCATGCCATGTGGGAAGAGTTGCAGCGCAGGCGAAAGCAATGGGAGGAGCAGCACGGGCGGAAGGCTCACGGGATCAGATTTGAAGGAGGGGAGGATTGGGACCAGAAGAATAAGTGTGTGGAGGCGATTTGGTATTGCTGGAAGCACATGAGGAGGTTGGGACTTGAAGTTAAGGAGGTGGAACAATTGGTTTGGACTCGTGTGAAAATGGAGAGGGTTGAGCGGTAATTGGGACTGGGTGGTTCTTGTATAATATGAGGGATTGGTATGCGGCGGGGGTGTATATACTAGGGGGATATGTGACATAGAAGAAACGTTATTCGGCGTTTTATCTCGGGGGAGGACAAGATATATATGCATCGCCGCTCTACTCATTGTAGATTTTTGGATACAGTAAGGTAATTCACCAATTTCCCAAACCGTAGGCGGAGAGTACTCGTACTGATGGAGCGGGACTTACCGTAACCTAAATATTATCTAATCCGACAGCTCAAGATCTCACGTGATAATAATATTATTAGAAACGCCAAAGGGCGCCATTTTGCTCCCGGGAGCAAAACCTTTTTTCTTTTGCTTCAGCCCTGGACGCCGGCTAGTGCCGACCCGCCGCCACAACGCCACACGCTAGTACGTATCGGAACATAAATCAATATGACTAAGCTAAATATAATAATAATAAAAAATACAATGGATGTTTTAATTTTCCTTCCTAAAGGGCGAAAGCTCTACGAATAAAAGTTACCTCCTAAGAGATTTTAAGAGAGTCCAATGGATATGAGTACTAGCATAATACGCATGTATACATCCAAACTTTCCATTTTTCGCGTTACTCATACTAATAAGGAATGGCGAACCGGTCGTGACATACAAGTACCCTACTGGTATCTTTACATATGATACCCGTATAAAATAAATAAAAAACTTGTTCCATACTGTGTTATATCAGCCAAGCTCAGGCCCTCTTAATAAGTTATATATCACACCATGAAGATTTTCTTCGTGCAGGCAAAAGCAACACCGTTTCGTCAGCAGCTAGGAGAATACCAGTGGTTTAATGCTTGAACCTGACAACCATAAATGTAGTGATATTCTATGTAACTAGCTGGTACCTAGGGATCGATAGAGGATAGGTGTTAGGGTTGGTGTAGTGCTGAGCACTATGGGCGGATAGCTTAGAAGGGAACACGGAGAAGCGGAAGGAACTCAATCAATCACCATCATCCTTCAACTCCAGCTTCCCCGTTGATTCCTATCAATAAAGGTTCCTGAAGATCCCTGAGGATTCCTGCTTTCTTTCTTTCTTTAGAAGTACATCGGGCATATTTATCTTTTTGAGAGAGGGTCTTAGAGATATTGGCAGATGAAAACTTGGGTTGTGTGGAAAGTTGTTTCTTGAGGTGCCGGAGAAGTCAAGGTGTCGTGCTAGGTAAAGTGTATCCGGGGTTAAGGGTAAGTGAGGCGAAACGGTTTTCATTTGTTCCTGGGTCACTCGGCCAATGAGAGAGCAGGAAGTTTTGTTTTCGGTACTAGTACATTTTGGGTTCGCCTCACTTTTTTCCCCCTCCAAAAAAGCGCCAAGATTGGCTGTTCCCATGGTTATACACACCAAACTTTGGCAAGTCAAACCCCAGTTAACTCAAGTACTGTACCCTACCGGTATTCGCCTCACTTATGCTCACCCCCTAGTGCACTTGCATAAATAACCGAACATCGCGATGCAAAGGGGGCGCACCCGATTTCTCAACAAATGACCGCCAAAACACAAATAAAAAATATTTAAAAATAAAATAAATACATAATCCCTATTGGTATCATACCATCCGCCAGTATGAATAATAGTTTTTTTTTGGTGGTGAAGGTATGGCGGGGTTCGGGAGTGAGGAGGAGAGGTTGCGATGTGACGCTGTAGAACACTATGAGGCCAAATGTTCGGTTATTTATGCTAAGGAATACAATTAGTTAGTGCTCGCGAAAGGGGTACCTTAAAGTATTGGGACTTACGGGGGATTTTGTACCATACCGGTACTCAGGTATGGGTGTGAATTAGCGGCGGAATCGCGCAAACCCTCGAGAAGAGGTATCAATTGTAAAGTTACTAGGTACTAGTATAGCTTAGGCGTGTAGGATATAAACTAAATGCTCACGGAAATACAGTCGCACCCCGCTATAAGAGACCCCATTTTAGTGAAAAAAAAACCGCTATTACAAACGAATTGTGGGGGAGTTCAGATTCCTCATATAAGTATTCTTGTTATAGTATAGTGAACTATCCCTTGAATCGCGAAAAACTGCCATTCATGTGACATAGTCGAACCGGGCTAGGCAACATTGCTTAGTCATCTGTCCTCACTTCCAGGAATATATTTTGTATGAGAGATCGTGCTCATATGTCATCTTCTTGGAATGTGGACTCCTTGTCAAACACCTCAATTTGATCCAATTGATCAAACTCTCTATTTAAAGCTCTATTACCTCTCTATCAACTCTCTGTCAAATTGAGATTAGATGCCTTGGGGATCTAACGACATTGATCTAGTCCGCTGGCTGGAGAACTTCAAGCTCTCTAATGGTAGTAGGCATAATCCATCTCCGAATCCTAATCCTCCACCGGGAGACTGGCAGCCTCTCCAGATTGATACCAATAATGAGCATCCACATGGTGTGCCTCAGCTACCACCTTGTGTAGATAATTCGAATGGAATTGAGCTTTTTCAGCTCTTTTTCACTAATGAGCTCCTGAAGGAATTGGTTTTCTACACCAATTGCTTAGCGAAGAAATACTACTTGGAGTCAAAACAACCCATGGCAGAGTTTGCTCCAAAATAGAAGGCAACAAGTAGGCAAGAGCTCTATGCATATCTTGATGTATTACTTTATATGGCACTTCACTATGAGTCTTCTATCAGCCACTATTGGAAGATTTCTGATGCATTTCTCTCGGAACATCCTGTCAGAAATTACATCTCCGGCAGCAAATTTGAACAGATTGATCGCTTTCATTACTGTACACAACCACAACAATCTATCCAAAGCCCGTTTGGGAGAGTTATTCATTTTTCAGATTACATCAAAAACCGTGTACAAAAGTACTAAGAGCCAGGGCTCAATACTGGAGTAGATTAGATGATTCAGCATTTTCAGGGCAGGGCTTCTGAGATTGTCAACATTCCCTATAAGCCTACTCCAAAAAGGTTTAAAATCTGGGTGTTAGTATATTACAAATATATCCTGAACTGGATGTTCCATGCAAAGGGCAAAGATCGGGGGCCTGTGGAACTGGATTCCATCTCGGTAGAATATAGTTTTACTCCTACGGAATAGAGGCTCTTCACACTGGTACTAGACTCCGATCCAGATACTGGAAAAAGGATGCTGGAAGCCAATAAGCACACCCTTTGGTTTGACAATTTGTTTACAACAATCCCACTTCTGGAAACAGTACGTGAGCGAGGTATTGGAGCAGTGGAAACGGTACGTACAATGCCCACAAAGCGGGAGGAGGAATGGGATGCAGCGGAAGAAGCTGCCTTTTCCCTTTCGAAAAACATGGTAGAAATAATCTTGTCTGATAAACAAGTGTTCTCACAACATTCCGGGTCCACTTTCAATTCAGTTGTGGAAGCTTACAACTCTCAGGGTGAATCCACCGGATTTAGTCAATCAGAATCCCTACCACTGAGCTCACAATGCCAATGGAAAAAAAAACATGCTATAGATGTACTGCCGCCTCCCGAGAATTTTTATGAAAGGCTCATGAATATTAAGTTGACTTACAACAATGAAGTTGTATGGGGAACCCAATACTGGGAGCTTTCAGCTTGGAAATCAGTCCTTCATCTTATCTGGAAAGATGCTCAAATTGTTCTATTTGCTAGTACAGTTGCTCTTTCTCATAAACAAGTAACTCGACTCTGCAAATGGTTGGCAACAACAGCAACAGGAGCTAATAATACATGCAAAGTATTTGGAGATAAGCCAGTCCAGTGTCTTCCAATACAAACTACAGTGGATCGCTACAACCACAGCATGGGGGCTGTAGATTAAGCAGCACAGCTTGTGGCTACCTGTGATACTCAAAGAGTAAAAAGGATATTATCATAGAAACCACTGTTCTTTTTCCAATTGAATGTGGCCATCAACAACTCATTTTTGCTGTCAAACCAGGGTGCGCACAATCCAATAGCGGCATACAAAGGATTCTTTCAGAGTCTCATCGCCTCCCTCTTTGAAGGCTCTGGCAAGACTTTTCATGGACGTAATTTAGCCGTAAAAAATTCCCCATATCCTGAACTTCCAGATTGACCTTCGATGGGTCTCGGGGTTTCTTGCAGCAAGGCATTGCTTCTGAGCTCTGACTCTGATTTGGTTATCACAATTCCCGAGACTCTTGTACGACAATCTGGTAAAAGACTGGAAAAAAGTATGGTTCAAGTAGTTCAAAAAGGGAACCTGGCTGTGCTGAATGTGTTACATGTGGCTGTCCAAATTTTATTGCCAAGACAACGTAGTATTAACATGTGAAGATTAATTTTATGAAAGGTTTAAGGAATAAGGGCTTAATTAAAATGTTAACCTAAATGTATAACAGGGACTAATACTAGAATAAATATATATAAAAATGTAATATGAGCCCCTATAAGTTAAAACCTGACTATCGGACTTTAACCACAAAACATTTATTTTTGCTTAACCATGTAGCTAGTTATATAAAGTATGTATAAAGTAGCTCAGAAATTATTTTACAACTCTAGATGATCTCTGTGGCATGTTTAATTTTCAAAATAATGAAAAATTCGCAAATACACTTTTCACCATCTAAAATAACTTTGTCTTTTTGTGTATCAGTAGAAGAAGAAATTATTGGAAATAGATAACTGGTTGCTCAGCCCTAAGACTTTAAAGTTGAATGTAAGTTTTGCAACCATAATGTTTCACTTATATAATATCACTGATCCCTTCTGAGATCTGCAGTTTAAATGGATATATTCATATAGTTTTATAATTGGTGATACTGTTTAAGTGTTTGTTTCCTTTAAACTTATCAAATAATTATCGATTTCATCTTATCACCATCTTCTCAATTTCTTTTCAACTTTGAAAAAGTAAAATCTCTGTCAATTTATGTATTTGTTCCTATGTAACTAAACTAATATATATAATTAGCTTCAAGAAATCTTCTAAGATATTTAGTATTATGTCGAATATCTGAGCCTTATCCAATGCGTCTATTGAAGTCTCAGATTTTGAGAATTCAGATAATCGATTAAGCTCAGATGAGGAGCAATTTGAGTCCGACATGGACATAGATAATGAATGGTAAATTGATCGTTAGTAATACCTTTTTTGTAAACTATACTTATAGATGCTAATTTCTTCATTGTATGTAAAGAATCAGAGATCAATTTGCATCAGAAAGTGATTGAAGAGCAACTTAAACTGCATAGTGCCATACAGGTTGCCTAGTGTGGGAACCATCTGAGTAAAATAGACTCAGCTTGTACATGCGGGGAAAAGTGTTCCAAAAAAGCAACATCTACAGAATGGTTTACTTGGATGGAAGCTAATTGTTGTATGCCAGTCAAGCAGAGGAAGCTTTTAGCCAGCTATTTGATTGCTAGTACAATGGCGGTTAGAAATCCTCATGGGAACTGTAAGTATAATCAGCGATCATTCTTGGAAATGGAGAATAGGGAAAGAGATATGACAAGAAGAATGCGTAGGAACAAGTATGTTCTACCATTTATTGGGTATGTATGCTCTGCAATCTTTCGCTGGTACTGTATGCTTGGAAAATCTCAGGTACAAAGCTTGCTTGCCCATTTACGATTAGGAAAGTCTGCTACTCCCCCACTTCATAGGTATACCTCAAAGCCATCGCATAATATCCTATTGCAATCAACATATCAGAAATTAGAAAGCTTTCTTACACAGCTTGAAGTAGACAATGGAGAACCTGTAGCAACAATGTAACCAGTACAGGTACCGGAGGTACTATTTTTGGTTTCGAGTATCGTTTGATACTGAGTATGTTTTATGTTTGGTTTTGAGTATCGTTGATACTCAATATGTTTTATGTTTGGTTTTGAGTATCGTTTGATACTGAGTATGTTTTATGTTTGGTTTCGAGTATCGTTTGATACTCAGTATGTTTTACGTTTGATACCTAAGAAGTTTCAAGGCTGCCACATTTGAAGCCTTATTATTATTGTAGCAAGGCATGGGATTGCCTGACAAGTGTATTTAAGACTAGCTATTCTCCGGACTTAGAGAAGGCAGACTTCGACAGACAGAGTTTTCAATATACTTGGTTAAACAGTTACTTCTTCAGTTGGCTTCGAGAATCTTTGGTATTCACTTATGCTTACCAAACGCCTACTATCAGGAACTACTTTGTAGTTCATACAGTAAGAAGTTTGTTACAACAACTTAGTCTAAGCCTCCGGTACATAGTCTCATTATATACTGCACTCTGGTATAGAGACTGTATCGTTATCCTATCGATATACGGCACCACCCTGAGGGGCGGTTACATTTTTTTAACTTCAACAAGTTATAAAGATTGCGCAGTCTCAAGATCCAAGTAGGGGCAAGGCCTCTAAGCAAGCAGGAAAGAGACTGGCCAGAGATAGCCAAGGACAATTCATCAAAGCCTCAAAAGAACAGTTCACGATTGACGAAGCTGCCAGGCAGGTAACCAGGGACGAAGCTTAGTAAGTCCTAGTGGAATCATCAAAGGAACCAGAAAAGGCAAGAACACTAACCCCAGGTGAGTTTCCAGAATCACCCAAAAAGCATACTCTAGCACAAGCTGTACCAGGGAACGACCCTGACGATTCAGACAGCAGTAGCGATTCAGATAAGATGTCAGAAGCTGCAGGTCTTAGTAATAGGCCAGCAAGTCCCATGCCTAGCCCTGCAACAACAGCCAAGCTAAGCATCAAGGTACCAACACCAAGGAAGTTCACAGGCGAAGGGGATGACCTCAAGCCAGAAGTGTTCGATAGGTGGTACAACTCAGTTCAACTCTATCTACGCCTACATGGGGTACGACAGAGTGTTGAAGGATCAGGGAACTACTGGATCCTATATACTGAAGGGCGAGCACAAGGAGCGGCATTTCAGGCTGCAGAAGTCTTTGGAGAAGATATCACAAGGGACCTCTTGATCACCTACCTGAGGGAACGATTTCAGTAATCAAAACAAAAAGACAACACCTATAGAGAGTTCCATGATATTCGCCAAATCAAAAATCTATATGTACTGTACATGCTTATCACAATGTGCGATCTGACTATCTGATAGCCATCTAATCTCATCAGTTTGTGGTGACCAGCCCTCATGGCAACCTTCATAAACAGCAGTCACATGTGGTGTGTCTCAATCACCCACAAACTGCATAGTACCTCATGGCTTGGCACCTCCCAATCCTCCATATAATCCTTCCTCTCTCTCCCTCCTCTCTCCTTCTTCATTACTACCACCTCTCTCTTCTCTCTTTCGCCTCATCGTATTACATCTTTTATTATTCTGCACACCACTCTTCCTCCACCACATACAATTTCCCTCTTCAGCTACCTCTTTTGCACTCCCCCATACCTCTTCTCTTTCCATACCACTCCTCTATCTTTACACCTCCATATTCTTTTCTTCACACAATTTTTTCTCTCTCTGCGACCTCCCATTCCATTATTCTTTTCCCACAGAATATTTGCTAATAGGGGATTAGTTTATTCACAACAGGCTTGCCACCAATTGGTACTGCTACACCTAGATTGCCGGTGCTTCTCCATTCCCTGTTTCATATCACATTCATGGTATACTGTGTTTCCTCTTATTCCATCTTTCATTTACTTTGGATAAATTAAAATTGTTAACTGTTACCAGGGTGTATGGAGAACCAAAGGTGTAGTAGGTGTAGGGGAGATAAGGGCCTGGAAGAGTTCGATCTCGATGGGAGAGGCAATTATCGGAGGACTAGTAGGGCATGCCAGGTAAGAAATCAGCCTCTATGCAAAATAAGGTGAAATATATTATGATAAGAGGCTAACTAGGGAATATTCCATCAGGCGAGGCAGCGCGATGCCAGATATCGTGTTCAGTCTGCCCACAGGGCAGCAGCTGAGATTGCTGCACCAGAGGCAGTTCAGGCTGTGGGCCAGAATCAACATTCTGCTCCCACAGCCTTTATTGAGCGCCGTTCAGAATGGACAGCGCACATGCTGGGTCGCATGGACCTGGTCTGCAGTGCTTGCCAGGCATTGCACTGGCAGGCTGAAAAGCTACCCACGTAAAATGCGCGCCGTGCTAGGGCAGAGACCTTTGACGCCTGTTGTAAGCACAGGGATGCGATGGTGGAGAGGATGAGGGCTTTGCCAGAACCTCTGAACACCTTGATGACTGGGCAAGATGGTCAGTCAAGGTTGTTCCGACAGGGGATCCGTCACTGGATTTCCCTGTTTGCCTTTACCTCTCTCCGGTATAATGCCGATAACCGTACAGGCATTATTGGAGAAGGCTTTTAGCTGTTCCAAATTCATGGTGCTGAATATCACCAGCAGGGTCCCCTGGTTCAACCAGGACACCGCGATACTCTGTACTCGGAGATGTATCTCTATGATCCAGCACAGGCTGCTCTACTCAGATCGGCAAGAGCACCAGAGCTGGATCCAGCATTAATTGCATCTCTTACTAGGATGCTACAAGGTGTATCCCCATTTATCCAGCTTTATCTTACAGCCAGTGAGAGGTTCGCACAGCTGTCAGAGCAGGAGCCTAACCTGCGCATCATACTTGATCCCAAATTGAGTCTGATCGTAGAGAGTGGGGCAGATATGAGGCGTGAAAACCTTCCCACGGCAGATGAAGTTGCAATGATCTTTCCTGAGGAATATGGAAGGGAAGGATTTCATGATATAGTACTTGCTGAAGGATTGAATGGTGAGGTCCCAAGAAATGGATTCTCTATCATCAATTCCAATCATGCCTCGTACTTGCCACTGCACTATATGCTGCTTTTCCCTTATGGGGAACCTGGCTGGCACTGGGCCAGAACCCACAGAAATGAGGGTGGTCATCGGCAGATTGAGAAAATGCCTCAAAGGGCATTGTTCAGGTTCCGTCTCCATACAAGGACCAATGAGCCAGCCACCATCATGTGGTCCCAAAGGCTCTTCCAGGAATTTGTGGTTGATGCCTGGGCAGTTTGTAATCAGAACAAACTGAGCTGGTTCAGATCAAATCAGGCCCATATTAGGACTGATTTGTACAATGGCCTGGCTGATGTGCTGGCCCAAGGTGATGTAAACCTTGGTGAGCTTGGGAGAAGGATTGCCTTGCCATCAAGCTTTGTTGGTGGAGACATGTTCATGCAACAGTTATACCATGACAGTATGGCCCTGGTGCGCAATTTTGGAAAGCCGTCTCTGTTATTCACATTTACGGCTAATCCAAAATGGGCGGAGATTCAAGAGGAGCTATTCCCAGGACAGACAGCAGCTGATCGCCCAGATCTGGTGTCTAGAGTTTTCCTTCTCAAGTTGTGGGATCTATTGAATCAGATCAAGCAGAAACAAGTTTTTGGTCCATGGCTCGGCTGGGTCTATACTATAGAGTACCAGAAGCGTGGACTTCCACATATGCATCTGCTACTGTTTTTGAAAACAGATGCCCAGTTCCTCACACCTGTCTATATTGATAGGTTCATATCTGCTGAACTGCCAACTGAAGACGATGTCATAGGTCAACAGTTGAGTAGTATTATTCGGAACACAATGGTGCACACACAATGTGCTGGGGGAAATGGTAATGCCCTGTGCATGAAAGGCCTAAACCCAGCAGTGGTGACCACCTGTCATAAAGGGTATCCACTTGATTTCCAAGAGGAAACTATCATTCCAGAAAATGGGTACCCCTTATACCGGAGACGGAATACAGGCAGGTTTTTCACCATTCCTGTTCGTTGAACAGCAGGTACAGTTACCGCGGTAATTGACAATCGTAGGGGTGTGCCATACAGCCCTTACCTGTCTCTCCACTACAATGCCCACATAAATGTTGAGGTTTGCGGTTCAGTGCAAGCTGTGAAGTATATTCACAAATACATTTACAAAGATGGGGACAGAGCAACAGTGAGTGTCGAGTCTGAGCATGATGAGATCAAGCACTATCTGCATCGACGCTACATAGGTCCAACTGAAGCAGTTTGGCGCTTGTTTGAATTTGGCATGCATGAGAAACAGCCACCTGTAACTCATCTTGCACTTCATCTGCCAGGACAACAGCCAGTTTACTTCTCAGAACACGAGAATCTTGAACATGTTCGTGAACAAATTGAGGGGTCCATGACAATACTCATTGCATTCTTTGCTTATAATGAGCAGAATGAAGATGGCAGAGAGTACTTGTACCACGAATTCCCCATACATTATGTGTATAAAGGAAAAGTGGAGGGATGGCAGAAAAGAAAGCGAGTTAGTGCAATAGGCCGCATGTATTCTGCCAGTCCATTTATGGGTGAGATATACTATCTCCGCTTACTATTAACTGTTGTCAGAGGAGCTACTAGCTTTGAAAATCTCAGATCGGTTTATGGTATAGAGTACCCAACATTCAAAGCTGCCTGTGTTGCATTAGGTCAATTGGAAGATGATGGGGAATGGGTAGCTCTGTTTTTGAAGGAGCAGATTTCATGACTGGAAGGGCATTGCGACATCTATTTGCTTTGGCCCTACAGCATACCACCATCACCAATCCACTTGCCATTTGGGAAATGTTTGGACGAAGTATGTGTGATAATGGTCCTCATCTGTTGACAACAGGTAGAGTTCCAGTACCTCCTGGTGCAGAGGAAATTGAAGATCAGATTGACCTTGACTATGGTCTTTCCCTGATTCAAGAGTACTTGAAACAATTTGGCAAAACCTTAACTGAATATGGTTTCCCAGAAGCAGTCATCAATTGGACAATTCAGAATAGGGTAATCCATAGCGCAGTACTAGGGGAAGAGTTGAACTATAACTGTGAACAAGAACAAGAAGCTTATGATAGAATGAGAGCACAGCTGAACCCAGAGCAATCTGATTGCTTCCAAGTTATTATAGCTACTGTACATCAACATGAGCATAGTTCCCACAGAAATCCAGGCTCTGGATTCTTCCTACAAGGTCCTGCAGGTACAGGAAAACATTTCTGTACAACTGCTTATACAGCTACCTCAGGGCCAAAGGAAAGATTGTACTCTGTGTTGCTTCATCTGGTATCGCAGCTCAATTGTTACCAGGTGGACGGACTGCGTATTCAAGGTTTAAAATTCCCTTATCCAATGCTGGGAATCTTGGATGCAATATTTCCAGGAATTCCACTCTTGCTGAGTTGATCAGGAAAACTCATCTGATCATCTGGGATGAGGTGCCGATGGAATATAAGTCCTGTTTTGAGGCAGTGAACTGAACCTTGAATGATATATGCGGTGGGAGTGAGAGTGGACTGTTTGGTGGAATTCCTACTGTTTTGGGTAGTGACTTTGCGCAAATCTTACCAGTCGTAAGACCTGATTCAAGACAGGCAACAGTTCAAGCCTGTATTCAGATAGTTCAATCTGAAATAGTCTACAAATCTTGAGGTTAAAGACAAGCATGAGGATAGCAGCAAATTGTGCTAATCAGTTCTTCATTGACTTTCTCAAAGGTCTCGTCTCTAATCCAACCCAGTTTGGGAAGATTCACTTTGCCCCTTTTATTCGCAGAGTTACCACTATTGACCAATTCAGTGATTACTTATATCCACCATATCTATTGCTGGAAGCTGTCACATCTCATAGTACTCTTGTTGGCAGAACAATTCTTGCCTTCAAG
The DNA here is from genome assembly GCA_003521225.1 of Tuber microsphaerosporum. NCBI lineage: Eukaryota > Fungi > Ascomycota > Pezizomycetes > Pezizales > Tuberaceae > Tuber > Tuber microsphaerosporum. The sequence goes on from QOVD01002296.1 coordinate 17,741, forward strand.
AATGACAGAGTGAATGATTTCAATGAAAAAACTTCTAGATAGAATGCCAGGCATAGAATATCACTATCATGCTGTCAACACTGTAGAATCCAATGGAGATATTGCAGCAGCTGAACACTATGCTGTGGAATATGTGCAAAGTATTAATATAGCTTCCCTTCCCCCTTCCTGTCTTAGACTCCGTGTTGGAGTTCCACTAATTTTAAACAGGAACCTTAGCCCAAAGCACGGTATGTGTAATGGGACAAGATTGAGACTATTAGGCATAAGCCGAAACTGTCTCCAGGTTGCGATTCTGGGAGGTAAGTGGGATGGTGAAATTCGCCTCCTACCCAGAATCAAGCTTACAACTACAGATGAGGATCTGCCCTTCATTCTTGAACGTAAGAAGTTTCCTGTCCGTCTTTGTTTTGCTATGACAGTAAATAAGTCACAAAGGCAGTCCTTGGAGAAAGTTGGTGTGGATCTCCGCACGGACGTATTCATCCATGGACAGCTCTATGTTGCACTTTCTCGGGTGACCTCATTGAATGGACTGACTCTATTGCCATCCAGTGACACCCCAACTGTTCCAGAAAATATTGTATACCCTGAAGTGCTTCTCTGAAGTTGCTAATGATCGATTACTAGCCATTGGGATAGCAGGCCTGGTTCAGAGATGTATCTTGCCCATATGACTTATACTAAATCATGGAACTGGGTCCAGTACAGCCTCAAGTTGCTGTTAATGGTACATTGATTATTTTTACTATGTATTTTTCTTTTTATATGTATTTCCTATAATTGTCTTATATATTTTTCCCCCTATTGCCGATATTATTCAATGCTCAATACTGTAATAAGACCCATAGGGGCGAGAGGGCTGCAAGTGCCAAAGTACAAGAAATCGCAACTGTTGCCACAGGTCTACTCATGCACAGATCACAGTTATCTCCTAATACCATTAGCGACTATGCTTTTATCCAGCAACTATTCGCATGTATGCACTCCAAACTACGACAGGATGTGGAATCTCGATATGAAGGTGATGAATCAATCTATGATATTATCGCCACTGCAGAAAGACTGGATGCCATCAACTGCCGCACTGGAGCTTATGGAAAGGACAAGCATGAGAAGAAAGACCACCACTATAAAGACCAGAAACAGGATCGGAAACCTAAGAAAGGGTTCAACAAACAACCTAATCCCTCCAAGAATCAGGACCGAAAAGAGAAAGGAGCCTGTTTCACCTGTGGTGGAAAAGGGCATATAGCAAAGGATTGCCCTAGCAAGAGCGACAAAGGAAAGTCTAAAGTCAAGAAGGAAGTATCCTCCAACCTAGCAGAACAAGAGGATGAATATGACGAAGTCTCTATTAACTCTCTCGAAATCGAAAGCTATGCATCAGCTAAAGCAACTCGACCAGCAACAATCAAAGCACAACATGCGCTAGAAGGGACCATATTCATCAATGGAAAAGAAGCCAGAGTCCTGTTTGATACAGGAACGATTGGAGCCAACCTGATAAGTGCGAATTTCGTCACTGTCCACGGGATCCCGTGTACAGAAATGGAAAAACCTATCAAGATATACATGGCTATGTAAGGATCTCGATCAGAAAGCCACAAGAAAATCTATCGTCAACATCTAGGTTGGAAAGCTCAATGCCAAAGGCAACAAAATGATGGTTGGAAACCTGGCAAAATACGATGCCCTCATAGGAATGCCATTTCTTAAACAACATGAAGTTACAATCGAATGTGGCAAATTAGCAATAGTGTTTCCTAAACAAAGGGTCAGGATCAACTGTACACCAACCAGCGGAAACATAAGAGCAGCCATAGTCAGTACCGAAACCATTATGGAACAACATCCTGAGGTATTCCCGGAAGTTATACCAGAAGGATTACCACCACTCAGATAGATAAACCATCAGATCAGACTCAAACCAAGAGCGGAACAGAGGAGTTTACCAACCTAGTCTATCCCAGAACGATAGGTGTCAGACCTTGGAAAATAGAGGGAAGAAAAAATAGATAGTGGGATCATCAAACGAAAAGCGGTCCATGGAGCAGCCCCCATGTTCGCTCTAGACAAGAAAGATAAGATACGCATGAGGCCACTGGTGGATCTCACTGCAAGAAATGATATAACCATAAAGAACGATGAAACAATCACAAACCAAAGAAGGATTCTAAACTCGCTAGCAAGAGCAAGATACAGGAGCAAAATAGACCTCAGCGATACCTATTTCCAGACGAGAGTGGAGCCAAAGGATGTTGATAAAAACGGTTTCAAATCACCCTTTGGATGTTTCGTCATCAAAGTTATGCTGCAAGGAGATATGAATGCACCAGGAACATTCATGGGCATAATGTCTGACCTATTTGCCGACTACCTAGGAAAGATTGTGTGGGTATATATTGACAATATACTCATATTCTCCGATACAGAAGATGACCATTTGAAACACATATCCAGGGTTTGCGATAAGCTCAGGAAGGGGAAATTCTACAAAGGTAGGAAGAAATCGGAATTCTTTTGCAACAATATGAATGTTCTAGGACACATAATTGACGAAGAAGGTCTAAAGCCATCACCTGAGAAGATAACGAAAATTGAAGATTGGACTACACCTCAGAATAAAAAGCAACTGCAAGAATTCCTCGGTACCGTTAACGATATGAGCCAATTCCTGCCCCACATAGCACCAATAACTGCACCCCTTATGGCGCTTACTGAAATAGAAGAATTTGTGTGGACTGCAACACATGACCAAGCCATGGAAAATGTTAAGCGAATGGTTGCATAAAACGAGGTTATGAAACCATTACACTATGAATCAGCATTACCAATATGGTTGATAACGGATGCCTCTGATACTGGAGTTGGAGATTGGGTAGGACAAGGAGAAACGGCTGATACCGCCAGACCGGCAGCAATAAATAGTAGGGAATTCTCAAATGCCCAGATGAACCATGGAACCACAGACAAGGAAGCATTACCAATTGTGGATGCACTTACAGCACTCCACCACCTCATGGCAGGAAACAGGTTTACGATTGTCACAGATCATCCACCCCTAATGCACCTGAAAACGAGCAAGGCACCAACCAGAAACAACTTCGTTGGAGAGGATTCATAAGCCAATATGATACGGAAATAGTATACCAGCCAGGGAAATGGAACTATTTAGCTGACGCTTTATCACGTCTCTATGTGAACGATAACGAATATCCTGACTACGCTAAAGATCCTACTCAAGAAGAACCTGAATCCCACCCTCTATTGCCCTCCGATAACCAACCTATTGCCCTTTACACTGAGTGCCTATTGAGCAATATGTCTCGATATGAAAGCCTACCAGTCCAATACATTCACGACCACGATAGCTGTGGCAGTGAATGCGAGTTAAAAGACTACCGAGAATACCCTCCTATTAATGATTAGGATGATTATAGGAGTATCGGCAGCAACAGAAGCCAGCAAGAAATAGATCATTCCGTCATACATTGGTCATTCTGCGATAAACCAGCATGCCCTGATCACTAAGAATTGAAACCACCTACCAAGACCTACAGTAGTTTCCCAGGCAGCAGCCCCCTGCTGGCTGCTCCCTCTACCGATACGGATCACGGCATGAATATAGAACCTGAAGAAATCATATCAACTCGACCCAGACTGGATCTATCGACCATTCAGAAAAGACTACACGAGGCCCTTGGTTGCACAACCACTGGCATTCCCTGCGAAAAGCCTGGACTCCCCATAGTATCACGCCCGAAGATCCCGTACTACCAAGGCCATCTATGGAGGGCTATTAGCAAGCTATAACATTGTTCCTGTCGTTGAGCCGCCTAGGGTACCCCACCATGAACGGAACCTCCATGATGTCTAAAATGACATACCTGAGTAGGAAGAGGACGAGATCTCAAGATGGCAGAGGGTGGTGGATGCAATGGAATCCATCTGGCGAGCACAGATGATCAAAGGATACAGGAACGACATAGTCTACCAATTGGCCCAAGACTCTAACAACACATCCCGAGGAGGAAAGATGCAACATTACCGCATCCGTAATGGACTACTCTACGCCACCACTCGAGAAGGAGAGGACTGCCTCTACATACCAAGAGGACATGGGGTCAATGGAGACACACTTAGGGAACTAATGATTAGTAAAATACACAACAAGGGACACCACAGCGCAGACCGCAACCTAGGATATACTACTTAGTATATCTACTGGCCGGAAATGAGGTAAGAATTTTGGGATTTTGTCAGGCAATACGAGCTTTGCCAGGCAAATAAGGAACGCAATACCCTGCCTGAGGGTGAAGCACTTACCTTTCCATTCCCTTCAGAGATATTTTCGAGTTATGCTATCGATTTTATGGGACCTTTTACTAGATTAAAGGAAAAGGACTCGGTACTGGTAGTAGTGGATAGAGTAGTGGGATATAGCTGGCTAATCCCAACCTCAGTTAACGCTACTACAGTAACCACCATGGAACTCCTCTGGCACTATATTTTTACGCCACATGGAGTACCAACCTAGATTGTCAGTGATGCTGACCCACGAGCTACTTTCAAATTCTGGAAGCAGACCCTCAAGACCATGGGGGTTGAACACATCATAGCTGCGCCCGGCCACCACCAAACCAATAGGCAGGCTGAACGCAAAATCAGGGAACTTAAAACTGCCCTGAGAAACGTTATCAACAACCGCCAAACCAACTTGCTCTCCTCACTTCCTGAACTGACAGCATACTCTAACGCTGGACACTCAGATAGTATTAACATGTCACCATATAAAGCGGTATGTGGGCGAGACTACCCTCTACTTGATACTTACCAAACCTACCCCTCTGCAGTTCCTGCCTCTGACGATTGCTACAACAGAGACCAGGAGATCAGGAACGCAGCCTACCAAGTATTAAGGTTGGCTAGAGCTAGGTCTGGCAGGGTGGCAGCTAAGAGGAGAAAAGAGCACAAACAGGTGGACGTTGGAGGAATGGTTATGGTATGTGGAGACCAATTTGCGACGGAATCTGGATGGTCCAGGAAACTACAACCATGATGGCGAAAACCCTTTATAGTATTGGAATTCGATGAGCAGACACAGAACTACACAGTCAGTATGGATTCGAGAATGTACCGCCGGCAAAAGGGAGTATTTCACTGTTCAGTCATCCAAGCCTACCACCCTAACGATAACCAACGATTTCCGAGCAGGACCCATGATAAACCAGCACCTATCCTCATCAATGAAGAGCAGGAATGGGAAGTGGAAACGATATTGGATCATAGGCAGAGGCATGGAAGGGACCAATTATTGGTCAAATAGATTGGATATCCAGCAAGCAAGAACTCTTGGGAACCTATCGAAGGCCTTGAGAACTCGATGGAGATGGTGCAGGCATGGTGGACTGACAACATGCCAGGAGATGAAATTCCTATTATTTTTTCTGCGTATATTAAGGTTGGTTTTTCTCCTATTAAGGATGGTTTTGAATCTCATGTTATTGAACCTTCGGTTGACAAATGGTTTTGGGAACCGCCTTTGGATACTGATTATAATAGTGAGGAATGATGTTTGAGTTATTATTATGTTTTGAAATAAGGGTTTTATTTTGTTTTCGGGGTGTAACTGGTACAGGTACCAGAGTTACTATGTTTGGTTTCGAGTATCATTTGATACTAAGTAGGTTTTATGTTTGGTTTCGAGTATCGTTTGATACTCAGTATGTTTTATGTTTGGTTTCAAGTATCGTTTGATACTCAGTAGGTTTTATCTTTGGTTTCGAGTATTGTTTGATACTCAGTATGTTTTATGTTTGGTTTCAAGTATCGTTTGATACTCAGTATATTTTATGTTTGGTTTCAAGTATCGTTTGATACTAGGTATGTTTTTGGTTTGATACCTAAGGAGTTTCAAGGCTGCCACTTTCGGAGCCTTATTATTATTGTTAACAAGGCATGGGATGGTCTAACAAGTGTATTTAAGACCAGCTATTCTCCGGACTTAGAGAAGGCAGACTGCGACGGAAAGAGTTTTCAATATACTTGGTTTAAAAGTTACTTCTTCAGTTCGCTTCGAGAATCTTTAGTATTCACTTATGTTTACCAAACGCCTACTATTAGGAACTACTTAGTATTTCCGATATAGTAAGAAGTTTGTTACAACAACTTAGTCCAAGCCTCCGGTATTTAGTCTCATTATATACCGCCCTTTGGTATAGAGACTGTATTGTTATCCTATGGATATACAGCACCATCCCGTTGGGCCGTTACAAACAATGTCTCACAAGAGAATTGTAGAAGATGGTACAGTAATTACACGAGTAGAGCTTGACAATCAAGTTCTACTACCCTCCTTCTTCTCTTTTTGTATTCTGTATTCAAAGTTTAAAGAATCTAATGTTGGAATCAAGCTTTCCCTTCGAAGCTTTGTTAATTACTGGAAAAGTGGTTCACCATTTAAACATATGCAGATCCGATCTCCAGCTAACGATATTTGTGATAGCTGTACAATTCTTCAAGGCCAACTCAAGTCTGAGGATGGGACAAATCATGCTAACTATAGTTTAACAGAGAATATCAAGTTGGCAAGTATTCAAAAACAGTTAGATCAACATCGAAAGGAATATAGAGAATGCCGTGAGTACTATGAAGCTAGTATTCAGCAAGCTACTAACTATCCAGCTGATACTGGATGCCACTCTTTTGACTTTCCACAAGTTATAGAAATTCCTAAGCTTCTACAGCAGCCAGGCCAGTGGTACTTTTTCTCCCCTTTCAAGTTATATTTCTTTGGAATTGTTAATGAAAATAAATCTTATAACAAGTATTATCATCATCTTTATACAGAAGCACAGCAACCTAAAGGTCCAAACCAAGTTGTTTCGCTACTATATTATTATATAACTTTAGCAGGTAAAATGAAACTACAGGTATACTTATGGGCTGACAACTGCGGTGGACAGAATAAAAATAAGACAATGAGGGCTGATTTGTGTTGGTTGGTTCAACAAGGATTGGCAGATAGCATTGAACTTTGCTTTCAAGGTAAAGGTCATACTAGAAACACAGTTAATCGAGGATTTGGGACAGCAAAGTACAAGGCTTCAAAACAAAATATATAGACTGCAGCAGACTATAGTAAAGCGGTTGCATCATCAACATGTAATGAAATGAGTGAACCAGTTAATCTCTTTGAAGAGGGTGCGGATGACAATCTATTTTATGATTGGGAAGTAACACTGACTATCCAATTTAAGCCACTTAAAGGGATACAAACATTTCATATCTTTCTTTTTCTTAAGGAATTTCCAGGTACTGTAATGGCCAAGATGCTACCATTTGATCAATGGCAGCCGTTTGACCTAACCAAGTCAGGTGTAACAGTTGAGCAGATTCAGATGATATTTCCTATGTCAATTACACCTCTGGGATTAAAACCAGAAAAGCGATATGATATGTGGAGTAAGTTTGGTCTCTATACTCCAGAACACATTTGATCCACATGGCTTTATACAATGCCATCATCTACAATAATTGCACAGGCTCAGTCTATAAAGACAGGAAGAACTAAAAATGTAAGTTTGAAGAGTTACTTGATTTCTAGTATTAATTTAGTAGATGCGGTGCAAACTGTTACTAATACAGAGATATCTAACGGGTTTCAAGAGTCTGAAAAGATAGTGGAAGAAGAGGAACTTGGGGAAGGTGTTGGAATACCAGGCTCAGAGACACAAGGGGTAGAGATAGGTAATTTCCCAAAAAGGCGTGGTCATCCACTTGGTTCCAAGAACAAAATATCATGCAAAACCATGTAGTTTAGTTTTTATAGCAAATTTCAAATCATAGCTGTAAACTAGATGGGTTAAATAAAATTTTAAAGGTGATAGAAAAATATTAAAGTTTCTTTTAAAGGTATAGTATTATAGTGTAGGTATGATTAATATAAAAGTTGTTGTATCTCCAAACTTGGTTTTTGGAGCAACCACCATTGTCACGCATTTTCCCACAAATTCCAAAAACGCCCGACAGTCAGATTTTAACTTATACAGGCTTATATTATATATTAATAGATTAAAAGTCAATTGGATTGTTATAGTTACTGTATTATGTAAAATATAACCTCTAAGAACTATTATACATAAATTGTATTATAAACACTGGCACGTTGATGACTTTTATACGTATGCTTTACAGATTGCTGGAATTCAGGAGAACCATAGGCAATTCTCAAACGAGAGGTCTCTATTATCCTCTCTGCTCTTTGTGTATACTTATAGATAAGGTCATCGGATATAGAGTCAAATGATGCAGGAATTAGATATCTCAAGGTTTTTATATTGTGTCCATAGTTATTTCGTATATATCGCTTTGCTTCTCACCACATGTATTCTATAAAATTTAGTTCTCAATGAAATTTTGGATAGAATAATACTGGATGATAATACTGCTCAACTTCCTCTGGTAGATGGCACTTTTCATTTCGAAAATCAATTTGATTAGCCATCATGGCACAGGCACAGCATTCACCACCTAAGAGACAGGTCTTAAGAAGCTTCTCTATTCCAGGTTTTTTGCATTGCAGACGCAAGCCAGTTCACCATAACTCTCGTTCTTCTAAGACCTTCTTCAACCCTTTTGCTTGTCTATCTTCCATTACCATCTCTTGAACTAGGCCACTTATTTAATTAAACCAAGAAGGAAGTAAAGACTGAGCACCACCAGTACGTAGACTCATATTCCTGGATTGAAGGGCATCTGTTGCAAATACTGAATGGCTGGTAGCATTGTTGAATAGAAAGAGAGCTTGACAACCACGGAAAGAGGCCTTTAAGATTGGAATTGCAACTCATATAACTTGAAGAACAAGGTTATTTCCATCCCACCATTTATCACTACCATACTCAATCCGCATTGCTGCTTAATGAGCTTGATACCGTACATTATGTTCTTGAGTAAGGCCAAAGTTTGGCAAATAACCAGTTGGAATCCTATCAGGTGCTTTCAAACGCCCCTCAGGAGTGATACACTCTGATACCATAATTCCCTTTCCCCTGCTATTTTTTCTTAAAGGTGGCTCTCCTTCTTTCATCCAAATATGCCTTCGTCTATTATTCATTTCAACAGTTGATTCATCATGGGTGACAAGTACAATTGGCTGTTGGCCAGGTGGTAGATGTTCGGGATAAATTATTACTGGTTTGCCATCAGGTGCCAACTTCCTGGTTCCCATAAATGGTTTCAGAGTTTCCAAAGCTAGCAGGAACTCATGCTGGCGATAGGCAATAACATCTTCACATCATGCTCCTCTTTATTGATATCTTTCTTCAACTCCCTATATTTATAGCCCAGTTGACTAAGCCAAGCTGAGGCGGTACGACTAGTTAAAACCTTCTGAACAAGTCCAGGCGTCTGGGCTGGCAACTGAATAGTTGATTGCTGATTTTGACGATGAGCTGTCTCAATGATTGGCTTTGGTGGTTGAGGGAGTAATCCTTTCGCCCAGGACTCAGTAATGGATGCAGCAAGCACTGGTGAAGTAATTCTATCTCCAGTTCTAGCAATAAACTCCCGAATGGCTAATTGGGTACCCGTATCATTCAACCGTACAGAAATTGGGCCTTTCTCTTGTACATTGCGAAAAGTCATTTGCCAGCTTTGAATCCATTTCCGCTTATCATGGATTATTCGAATATGAGTCTCACAACCCTTTTCAAAACCAGCAGCGACTAGTTTGGCGAGTTCAATTCATGGCTTCTGCCAGGGAGTCTTGGTTAGACTCTATCGCTGAAAACCTTTAAAACTGCGAAACCTGCTGCTACTTTTTTAATTTAAGACCTTTTAGGGTACTTTTTTTTGATTAGAGGTACTTTTTTAAATCCGTAATTGCTGTGGATATCAATAATCAGCATTCTATGAATATAATTATGATAAATTGGTTGTAAGGATCTTACCTAACAAGAGAAGACTTGTTTTAATCTTCCTCTTACATGTTGCTTCAACTTTTGGCCAGCTTTTCATTGCCTGACTCATACAGTTTTCAAACTGGAGCTCATCCTTATCACATTGGTGATTCTCTTTTATATGATTTAACAAATTTTATTAGATTATATCCTTTTTATCATACTTAACTGCCTAATAAAAGTCACAAATGATATCATACCGTCATCAATGTCTCTAGTCAGATCACAGCTTTCTTCTATTGTTCTCAAGCGTCTTTTTTGCCTCCAAAGAGTCTGTCTTGATAACCTCTTGGTTGGTTCCTGTTTCTTATTACTCTTGATTATTTAATATTAACTATCCCAGACTCTTATTCAACTGTAGTAAGCTGTTTATCATACTTGATAGAGCAGGAGCAATCTCCACTTAGTCCTAAATCTCACCTACAGGAATTGTGAGCTCAACCGTCAGTTGCTAGTGATTGAATTCATGGGTATACTGAATTTGCGCTAGAGGCTGGCCACCAAGTTTACGAAGGAAGTGGCTGGCCACTACAGCCTTTTTCGGACGTGGCATTGTGAAGAATATTATGCAATTGATGTTTAAAATACATCAAACAGCATACAATAAAGAGATATTATATAACTAACTGTCAAGGTATAATTCTATCTTATAAAACATGAAATATTATAACGGTTACCATTTTGGGTTACTGGTTATAGGTTTTAGATTTCATATTTGTCAGAATTTAGTAATTCAATAAATATAAAATACTAATTTTATATAACAAATTCAGGCTTACTAATAGAATCAAGTGTGGCTTGATGTAACACTTTTTAGCCATTCTCACCAAAAATACCACTTTTTAAATCCTTATGGCTCTCCAACCACAAACATATTTGTCAAAAAACAACCTGTTATATATTCTCCCTGATCTGCTCTTTCAGAAACATGTTTTTTCCGTTCAATTATAGTTGGAGTTGGGGAGCCTTAAGGATTTGAAAATGTTGAAATTTGAGATTCCCTTTTTGTTCTGCTTGCATGAGCTTGTAAAGCTTTTTTCAAATGCCAAGTCCTGTCAGTCATGTTGGTTTGCAGGCAAGCCATGAACAGCTCTGACACTGCCAAAATCGAAGCCTCAACCACCAAGACAATCTAGAAGCTGTGTAACGATCCTTCCCTCCGGGCGATACTTACAGCAGGTAACAACTTCCTCGTTCCCGCACACTACTTCTGATAGCCTAACACTCTTGCTCCTATCGTATAGTCGAGAACGTACCAAGAGACACTTCTCTTATTCGCCAGGAATCGTGATGGTAAAGATAACTTGAATTGATAGTATAAGAAAGTACTTAGATGGTTGCATGAGGAATTAACTACTCGACGGTTTTT
>QOVD01002299.1:0-12959 GCA_003521225.1 Tuber microsphaerosporum
CTGCATCTTGCCATTACTACCATTCCCTAGCACCTAACGAACACCAAGGTAGTAGGGCACTGTACAGCAAAGCTTTGCCACGGGTACTGACCGATTGATTTCATTTATTTATTTGTTTGACTCTCTCTCTGCTCATCCCTTGCTTCCTGCCTTCTTACCCCTTCTGCCCTACGGCATTTAAGAAAGCCAACCAACCAACGGGAGCTAGCCGGGCGCATAACCATCGGACGAAACGTTGATCCCCGTTATAACCTAGCTTACACAACGCTTAGCTTGCGCGCTAGCAATACACGAACAAAGGAACGGAAGGACGACGTTTCAATTGTCGCGCCGGTGGTCGGGCTGGTTCGAGGAGACGCTTGCTTGGAACATCGGGACGGAAAGGATTGAAGAATTCTTGAGATTTAGTTTCCGCGGTTACAGTACGATAAAGCGTAAGGGATTGGTTTGGCCGGGAATCTTTGGTTTTATCTTTTATCATTTCCGCTAGGGAGCGAGTAAGGGAACTTTTTGGCACAGCAGATATAGTATTCAAGCTGCGACGCCGGAATTTTATTTAATTCACCGAAGATTACTGCACTTTGAATCTGTTCCTCAGAGGATTAATATTTTTCTTTTTTTTTTTACTTTCTTCGAAAGCAATTGTTAAAATGTCGCTCCCGCTTTCTCCTCCGCCTTCGAGATCTGCATCGCAAGCTTCGTTTCACAAGTACGAGAATACTGCCACTACATATACCGCCAACAGTGCTACAACTTCTATATCTTCGTCGCCATTGACGCCTTCTTCGATGACTTCGCCGGTATCGCCGGGAGCTCGACAGTCGAGACCACCGATTCCAACATTACCGTCACCACAGGCGAGTACCTTCCTTACATCGCCAACGCCAGTTTCGACAGCTCTTCAGAGTTTCTTTTCGCCGTGCTCTAGCGATGAGGAGGATGATGATGGTAGTGATGACGACGAGGAGATTGGGACGCCAAGTGTGCAGGAAAAGCCAAAAGGTCATTTCCAGCGATTGTGGGCTTTGAGAGACCCGCCTAGTACTCCTCCTTCCTGCCCTCCCCCTCCCGTGCCGCGGGGGCCGAGTGCATTGGGGAGTCCGACGTTTGGCTGGAAGCAACAGAAGACCGATGATGGTAATGAGGTGCCAAATTCTTGGCATACTCCCCCATCAATTCGGGAATCAATTCGGTCCGCACCTGCGGTTCTGCCAGCAGAGAGCAGACTGTCCCCGACATGGCAATCCTCGACGCCTCCCTCTCCCACAATTGCAGCCGGAGGAGCTGTAGAAGGGCCACCAACCGACCCATTCCTCTCCTCTCTTCATTCAATTCTCACTTCGCAATTACAATCCCTGACTCCGCTACTCACATCACCACCCCCAGAACTTGCGGCGGCAAGGCTGACAAGGGATAAACTCCTCGTAAAAACCCAAAAGGCCTATTTTCGCCGTGCATCAGTTTCAGCGTTACAGACAGAGTTACAAGCCGCTGAAGAGCACGTACGACAGATTGAGCATAGCGTAGTCACACAATTCCTCGGTGTGCTTGAAGGGATTGTTGAGGGTGTCAAGGATGGCTGCGAGACGGCGATGGCAGCCGAGAACGCCGCTTATCAGGAGTGGGAACAAGGAAGGCGAGGGTTGGAGGGGGGTTTAGAATGCCCGCCGCTAGAAATTATCACAGAAGCGAGGCCAAAATTAGCCGTCCAAGCATCCTCTGAGGAGACAATTGTTCATTTTACGCGACCGCCGCTACCACTAGCACCACCACCACCGCCCCCATTGGTCGAATCACCACTATCATCCCCCCAACTTTCAAAATTATCGCCATCACCACATCCAATCTCTTCCCCCACACTCTCGACTACTACATCCATCTCATCCTCAACCACCACCTCCCCATCATCGAGCCCAATATCGCGTGGCCGCGGTCGCCTCCGTGGTGGCACCTTCGGCTATGAAACCTGCACATGTGAAAACATTTCTGACCACGATTGTGCTAACGAAGCCTGGCCGTGGGACCCCTTAGTAGTCAAAGTTGGCGATGTGGAAATGAGGATGATTTAGTTTCCTTTGCTTTGTTATGTTTAGGCATGTTTATCCTCAGTTTCTTCCTGGCTTTGTATAAGGCGTTTTGGTTGGTTTTGGGTCTGTTTTGTTTTAGTGACCCCTGGTGGGCGGCGCTCGGCAGCTAGGGGTAGCTTTTTTTCTTTTCTTCCAATATTTTGTAAATAATCCAATGGAAATACATAAACTATTCATGGCATGATATTATTGTATTACGAACCCAACACTTTTCGGCTGCTTCCTGAGTGATCGCTTGTGTGTTGTCGCTGCCCCTGAAGACTTCTAATCATCAGCGTTGATGTTGGCCTCTGGGTCCGTCATTACGCAGCTAGTATGGCCCTTGCGATGGGCGTTACGGGCATATCCAGTGTCAGCATCAAAAGTGTCGGATATCCTTGGATGATTTGGCCGCCGAAACTTTGTAAGGGTGCAAAAGTTTAGGAGTGTTTTGCCGACTTCAAACCAACATGTTGGCAGACTCTTCACAATCATGTGACATCACTCGTCTGGAGCCTTGGTTCTGTTGGAATACAACGAAGAAGCACGGTATGATAAACAAAGTGATTTATGGTGCAACAGAGGCCTAGGGTTATGCTACTAAAGAAAATAATTTATAAAGAGAATAATTTACCAAGGATATGGAGGAAGATGGCGTCAATGCCCGCCGGGAGAGGTTTGTTCATAAGAGTGGTCAGGAGATCACAAGGATGAGATAAAGCTATATATGCTGGGGCAAAAGCAAGCTTTCTTGCTTGCTTGCTTGCGTATATTTCGAATACAAGAGAGGGGATTATGCAGGTTCTTTTCTGGAGTGGTGGTGAATAGTTTGGCTAATTCAGCCTTACAGTATATTCTTCGGTAATCATAGACATAAAGAATACCACAATATTTGTCATTTTGGGGGCAGCTAGGACTGTCATTGGGGGTTAAATCTAGGGATGTTGCTGTGGATGTTCTAAAGACGAATTTACCTGATCGATAAGGCATAGTAAAGGATGTGTGCAATACATCATACTCAGGTTCCGATAGAGGACGAGCTGAGACCCTCTTTTGCTCTTCTAGCATTCAAAACTTACACTTAAAATACCTGGCACTGAAGCCCTTGCATCTACTCTACTGATTTAGGCACAATGCCCACCTTTGGGAACCTATCCCATTTGTTATTGAGAGAATGGAATTACATAGGCATGATTTAGCCATAGGTGCTTAAAGTATTATAGTCCAGGGTTTTCAGAGCCTCCACAAACCATCCATCGTTCGGGCTAACTGTGTAGATAGTATTAAAGCCAAGGGGTATTAACGAAGTTTGCCTGTATAACCGATTAGCGGTTGTTGATTTTTAATTTTCATATTTTTTCTCTTTCTGGGTTTCCCTGGGACATCCCTTACTAAGGAAACTGCACGGGGCGATGGTGATGGAGATTGTGGACTAACACTAAATCTAAGGTTAAACCGGCTACTTTCCTAGTGTTGCCGCCCAAGGCCAGGGGAAATAACGTATATTTTATATGCTGATTTCGGCAGGGCCTGGCAGATAAGATAAATTCGAGTGGGAGTTTCTGGGAGGTTAAACTACTCCAGAAACCCGGGAAAGGAAAACGGTTTCTATGAACATCTTCTTTGCATGATCCTCTAGCATTCTCTGGAAACCAACCTTTGATATCTTGCTCTCTTGGGCTTCTCATTCATTAAGAAGCGAAGGGAAATCTAGGCATTAGCCTATGATTTCCCGGACTATATCTCGCTAGAGTGCCCAAAACCTTGGATTGTTTGTCTATGGTCAAGTGATTACCAATGGTGGCATTTGTAAAAATTACGACAATCAGTAGATCGTTACAGTATTATGAAGGTCGGATCAAGGGAGTACTTAAGGCGGACGAATATATAGAGGAAATATACCTGTGGAGGCTGGTGCGCACTACGTTGACTACGCTAAGAAGAAATACGCAGCACTTCCCATTAAAATCCCGAAATCGAGCTTTCCGTAGGACAAGCATTTGTTCGCAAGTTAATGTTCCATGAAATACCTAGCTAGCGTAGTAGTTAACATGTCAAGAATTAATTAACTTCTATCGCAATTAGCAGGAGCCCAAGAGTTCAATTCACGCTTACAATGAGTTAATATTGAACGATCCGTCATGTAGGGCAGGAGAATTGAAAAAGCCTGCCCTTGGGACTGGGAGATTGGAGAACCTAGCCTTCATCAAAAGGGCTGTGGGGCCAATCAATCCTGCTACGAGGTGGTAGAATCCGACTCTAGGCCTTACTTAAGGTTGGCGACCGGCGGGGTAGTAGAAAAGAGTGAAAAAAAAAATCTTTTGCTTCCTTTATCTTGGAAAAGTAGCTGTGGGTCCTGAAAGCTATAGATGCTTTAGTCGTTTGTGCTCTGACAAGCTGCACTTTCCCTATTTATCGCCCCCTAAACCCATTTCTTTTCCAGTAAAGCGGGATATAGATAGCCTCTAAGTTAGTGAAAGATATAAGATCTCTCAGATATGATTTTCTTATAGACATAAAATCTCCTCTCAGTGAATGAGCGCGTGCATGTCCAGATTATTGGATTCGGGGCCCTGAACACTATAGCTTTCCTACTCTTCTCCTGAGAAGCCAGTTAGATTATAGAATGATGACATTGCGAGTTGCTATTAATGAGGTGGGAGAAATCTGTATGGGGGACCATACATATAAGGATTCGAGAGTTCTTGGGGAAAGAGCTCAGAGTACCTTTCCCTCACTACTATGTTCTATTAACGCCCACACTAAAAGCGTGTCTTCAACTCGGCTTTGTACCCTACGAGAATACCAAGAATCGGATAGTAATGGCAAAGTTTTAGTGCTTGCTATGGGGACTCTTTACGAAAAAATCCGAATCCTTATCTAAAGGTCCTACATTACAATCCCCAGAGGCTTACCGGCCTACGGGAATGCTACCCCTATAACCTTGCTACCACCTTTTGCACGAGAATTCCTGGTAAACCTAAGAGCTCTACCGCTGCTCGGCCGAGATCGATTACTTAAACTAGAGTTTATAGCACATCTCTTCGAGGGCACATTGCACTGTTCAGCATTGGTGAGTTATCATTGGGGGTTACTGTAAGTTCATTCACTGTGGTTTCGCACGCTTTAGTAGACGTCTCGGGACACTATCATAGCCATCCCCATTTCCGCTTAGTCCTAAGAGCCTCAAAAGTGCCCCATGCTGATTTCCTTTGTATCAAGTATCCGGAAAATCCCTAACTGCTCTAAGCATTCCACCAGATGTATCGCTGGGCATGGAAATCGACCGCGCCTCGGGTGACCTCATGTTGGTATTTAGACACGATACTGGGCACCAGATGAAAGTAGAACAAAACATAAACAACCTGGGTTTGGGTAAGATATCACGTGCTTGGCAGATAGGAGAATTTTCTGACTCTGATTCTACCCGTTCATTTCTGTTAGCTAGGGCGTGAGGAATACTAGGGGTAGGGGTGAAGTATTGGGAAAAGCGGGGGTGCCAGAGGCCTCTATATATACTGTGGAAGGAGTATCAAAGAACCAAAAAGTAAGATAACTACTAAGTTAATTCGAGCAATTCCACTTACCCCCCTGCTTGTTCCAATATTTTTCCCTCACCCGAGTACAGCAGAAGGCTACTGCGTTCCCTCCCCCGGCGGTAGCTCTCTTGGCCTCTCCATGTATCCCGGAAGGAAAACCCATTGATTACTCAAAGCCTGTCCAGCTGTAACCAGAAGATCAAGCAAAGGCTTTCAAACCTTGGCTCACTGGCACTCACGCCAAGCAGGGAGGCAAGTTATGGTTTGAGTGAAGGGGTGTGTTTGGGAGAGAGGAAACTGAGTGAAAATCTTTTAGATTGTTGGCGCTGCCGTTACCCAGATCAGTTGGGTTTGCCTAGTTGGTTGGTGATGTGGAAAGCACAGACTTCGAGGGAAGGAATGAAGGTTTGCTCAAATTTTATCTCTGGAGGTAAAGTCTCAAACCTCGGCCCCGGGGCCATTTTCACAAGTTTCAAATTTCTAAATAACCACGGTTTGGTGCGATGCCTAACCTCAACTATTTCCAAAACCACAGAGTCTCTCCAAACCAAGGGATTCCACTCCCCCAAACCGTGGGCTTATCCGGCTCCCGGACGGGCCCTGGGCTCTCAGGGCCACGCGGTGTTTTAATGCTCTATTCATTCCTCAGAGGGAAGACCTACTGTTCCCACGTAAAATATGAAATTTAACTAGACATCTGAGTGCTAATCTTAGATTTCGGGTTCCAGGTACCGACTGCTTAGGCAATCAAAATTGGCAATTTAGAACCATAGAAAAGGTTGAGCTTAGTATCACGACATGAATTCTCGCTGGTGCTAATATGCCGTTCGGTACAGTACAGCATAATAGGACGTGGGAAAAAAGAAACTTCTACCCTGACGAATGCATCATCAACCGACGGCTCTGGCCTCCCTTGCGGGAATTTCCCTATTCATGGTCAGATTACAGGATTTTTAGGGTTACCCAGACGGTTCTCACGTTTATGCCATGGATCACGTCGACGGGCTATACCGCTCTACCGGCACCAGTGTCTAATCAACTATAGAATTAAGATTTAGGCATCAAGTCTTTTCGTAGTATCGATCGGGGATACCTGGTCATCTCGAGCTATACTGGCTGCTGGTTTCCACCAAGTCAAGGTGTTACTCAAAGGTTCTATGGCGGTAGGCATCTGAGGTTGACCTTGTGGTCAACTAAAATCAACAACCCAAATTAACAGTGGATGAGGAAAACTCTGGATAGAACTACATAGGGATCACTCTTATTTAACACTATCAACTCCGCCCTTTATTAGGTGAGTATTAGGCAAGAGATACAGATTTTGTATGAAGGTATATCTAAGCAAGAAAAGTTTGTTTTAGGCGTCAAGTACAAGGTTACTAAGTGCATAGCGGTTGTCTAATCACAATGCTAGAACCTGTCTGCTACGGAGGCATAGCGCCTAGGTTTTGTAGGTTCCGCGAGTGAGGTGTGCTGCCCTTACCCCCTGCTAATAGCACACCTCTGCTCGTGGAACCTACAAAACTTAGGAGCTGTCCCTCCCTATACTGTAATTGAATGCTGGGCACCCACTCAGCCGCATTACTGGGTACCTAAAACCA
Organism: Tuber microsphaerosporum; assembly: GCA_003521225.1. Lineage (NCBI taxonomy): Eukaryota > Fungi > Ascomycota > Pezizomycetes > Pezizales > Tuberaceae > Tuber > Tuber microsphaerosporum. The sequence goes on from QOVD01002299.1 coordinate 7,207, forward strand.
ACCCTGTTTGGTTAGGGTGCATGCTTATATAAAATCAGCATCTCTTGCCTAATGCTCGGTTTGGGGAACGGAGTTGATAAGGTTGAGGAGGAGCGATTCTTAGGCAATTCCATTGAGGGCTTTCCTCAATTACTACATTCTTAAGGTGTGTTCACTGTTAATCTTGGCCATTGAACATGTTGTTTACAGGGTTGGTCTCAAATGCCCGGGGCTACAGAACCTTAAGCAACGCCTTTTGTTTGGGGGAAACCGTATGGCTCGAGCTGATAGGGTAATTGCGTTTCCCCAATTATTGCCACAAGGCCATTCTACCTACCACATCACAGCGAGTCTCCAAGACCAAATTTAAGGACACTCCAACCAAACGCTAAAAACTATCCCAAATACTTACAATAGGATGTCGATTCAGAGAGCCATAGCTGCCTTGAGAGAGAAAAGTTATTCGTACGGATAGTCGGTTAGGCACCATAGAAGTTAAAAATACCTACCAATACCCGCAAAAACTTTTGATTGGCCATCTATCTCCTTCGGGTAGCTAATCTCGGGAATCAGAAACAAAAGTTCTTGAGTTCAATACACTTGAGAAGGATTAGTGCCCTCCTGACGCGGTATAGCCCCAGCGCTGTGGCTGGTTTTGAGCAATTCCGCTAACTTGCCGAGATACCGGTACCCTTCCCAATCCCAGCAACTCCCAGACCTTCACCGCAGAAAGACACTGTCAAGGTTTCAGCATTTACATTGCGTCGATACATTAATAAATCTAGAATCAGCAATCATTCTTTTAGAATTACTCACGTAAATCCCACAAAAAATGCAAATCAGTAGAAAATTACAGGGAATAAGCCAGCACCACCTCCAAATTTTAGAATTCTTTGGTGTTGAAAAAACGGTTATGGAGAGCGCCTGTGCGGCTTAAGATTTGCTGGTAAATCCCCTGTTTTAGGAAAATTCCGATGTGGTTGCGGCACTTGGATCCTGCCAAGATCCGCTAAGACTATTCACAAATCACATTTTTATCTGCTTAGCATGTCTCTAAGACTTTCAAAAAAAATTAATAAATGCGCGTCGATCCGGTCTGCTTTTAAAGTAGTATTTAGTCATTTTTTAATTTTATTTTAAGATTTTTATAGTTGTGTTTTCTCGTAGAAGTTGTGCTTTGATTGCATAAAAAATATTCACGGTATCCTATAGGGCCCGGGATTGGCGGGCACTTGGCGGGCCTGTGTCGGCTGCCGAGCGTCTGTTGAAACGCGGATCATAGGCTTGCGTCAGCCCGCTCAAAGGTGCTTTCGTGAAGAGGTTGGTGGGGCCGTCTGAGATCCGATAACGGGGGCGATCTGCGACATGTAATCGTAGCTAAGCTTTCCCTAGGGGATCAGAGGGGTCCGATCGGAGTTCAGGGGTTGGAGTTCTTCCTGAGGCGAAGGCCATGGCGGATAGAAACAAGCTGGGGTGCTCAAATTTGGCTCAGGAACTATGGAATCTGTACCTGGAAAGGCTGCTCTAGGCCACTATGGGATGGGCACGGTAACCATAGCTATTAACTACTCTAACATCTGGTGTCACACTAGCTTAAGGTGTAACGGAGAAGGGTGGAAATACTGAGCTACAGGCAGGTAGGCTACCGAGAGGCACGGTACAATGGGCTTTTTGAAACACTAAAGTAGCCTACCATACGCAGAAGAAGGCATGCATGACAATGTCTGGCGAAGCTCGCATCGGCTTCTACGATCGACACTGGAGAAAACGCAACCCCCCTAATCAAGTGATTCCAGGAATAGATTCATCCAAAAGGGGCATAGCTCTATGCATTCAAGGGTGAACTTCCCTATCTGGCATCAAGAACTACAAGGGTCCCTTTTCTCAAGCTGCCCCCGAAGATGAAACGTTGAAGACGAAGATCTCGAGCCCCATCAAGTACGGGAACTGTCCTAAGGTAGGTTACCGGATCGCGATGTGGTGAGATTTTTATCTTTGAACTCAATTCATCTGGACGCTCTGGTGTGGACCAAGAAGCGAACAAAGTAGCAAGCACTCTCGTGCAGTAAATGACCATATGACCTTGTTCCTGTGGAATTGTAGGGATTTTTTCCCCCCCGGGGGACCACATTGTGGGATCGAGGAGAATCCCATATCCGGGTATCGGCATCCAAGCATTATAACTGCAGGTACGGTACTCAGATAGCAACCACTCTGGCGGAAGCGCCTATCGTTTACTGCCCTACTAGTTCCTCCAGCAGAATCATGCATTCGCATTTCTATTTGGTATCAAGGCGCTATAATAGACGAGTGAGAGCGAACTTACTTGTCAACTACCTGCCCCCAGATTAAAGCGCCATATATACTCTGGAAGGTTTGACCTTTTTACCAGTCGTTCCACCCACTTGTGTGCTAGGGGGCAGGTTCCTATTTCCCAAGGATTGCATGTAAGTTCACTTCTTCATTCTAGATTATCATTCACTTAACCTCGCTTGCTTACCTTTCCTTCCCATTTACCATTTTACTTTTTCACTTTCTTACATACTGCTTTCTTGTCTGCTGACTTGTTTAGACCTCTTTTGCAGGTCCACCTTCTTTCTGTTCTCTGGATTTCAATTTTTTTTCCGTTCGTTCAGTGGCCTTGAAGGGGGCTCACGATAATATCATAGTCTCTGAGCCAGACTCGAGAATTTTCACTCGGTCACTTTCGCGTTGGAAAGATGGTGATATAGATATACTCTTGATACTTGAGCACACATTCGTTTGCTTGAACGAGGTATCTACTCTCCTTGCTATCCTTCCCTGGTTCCAACAATTTATTCATGATTCTAAACTCCGATAGTTGAGCATTCTGTAGAGCAGAATGCAAGTCCATTCCCATCTGTCGCTTACCGATATTTTAACATATATTTTTATTTTAAGTGCTCTTTCCCCTTACTTGACCAATGGAGCTCCGGCATATGGTGGAAATGCCCGGTTGAATCGAGGAGCTATTGTGAAGCCGTTGGTTGGAAGGGCTGCCGCGGAGAGTGTGTTCGTCTCAGAGGTTAAAGACACACCGGTTGAGGAGACCACTGTGGGAGGTATTGTGAAAAGGGCATCTGTGGAAAAGGCGCCTGCGGACACTTCCGTTAAACAGCAACCCGATTCTCCCATTATATCAAAAACTACCCCTCCAGCCATAGTGACACCAGAGCCGACACAGATACAACAGCCGGAAACTGCTCAAACTCAGAACACGATCCCAACAAGCTCGAAACAACACTCTGAGACCACCCAGGAAGGAGGAAAAGTGTCAACGAGTGTGTTGCAAAAACCCGAAACTTCACAAATATCATCCACAAGTTCAGAGGCCTCTAAGGCCGTGACTTCGACATCAACGGCTGGTTCGAGTGTTGCTACCTCGACCCTTTCTACTACTTCTCAGGGACCGCCTACACCCGCGACATCCAGTGCTTCCGCTAGCCCGACGGGGGTACCCGGGCAATCTTCCTTGACGGGGAGTTCAAGCGCTCCTCCTAGTACTACTACTGCAGCCCCAGTTTCATCAAAGACGGTAAATGTGCCCGCTTCCGCTAAATCAAGCTCCGAGGGCACTAGTGCTCCGTTGCCACCACCTACTAGTAGGGGTTCTACGAGCACTGAAGCCGGTTATACTTCCACTTCTTCCACTTCAAAATCTGATATCCGGAACAATAAGCCGACCACATCCACATCCACGACTTCAGCTAGCAATGCTTCCTCCAATGGCGGAACCCTGACTTCTTCTACAACAAAGGCTACCGACAGCCCTACTTCACAACCTGCTCGCAAATTAGAGACCTCAACATCTCGAAAAGCTCTGGCGGAGAATTCCCAAGGGCAGCAGTCACCGGCTGTCACTCGTCCCAGTGAACCTGCGCCGAAGTTACCCGGGAACAATATCACGGTGCCTAGCACCTTCCGGTCCCAAGTTTTAGAGACAGGCGCGGCTACCAGCAGGCCCCCAGAAACTGCCACCCAGGCTACGCCCTCAGCTGCACAAGTACGTATCAACCAAAACCTGCATCACCAGAATATAGGCTAACGCGAGAAGACTCTTCTACGAACTAAGGAATCGCAAATTCTACCTGGCTTGAACTCGACTGTCTCAATTCCAAAAAATATCCCATTGCCCATTCCAACCGAGATGCTTCGGGCTTCAGGAACATCAGAGTTGGCAGCGATTACTGCTAAATCTTCGTCAGCTATCAAGATCGACACTACAACTGAGGGTCGAGAAATCCCTTCTACTGCTTCCGGAACTCTGAGGGCTTCGAATAGCACTAGTGCGCCAAGCAGTCAAGGGGCGAGTGCTACTCCCATAACTGCAGGAACAAATGCTACCACAAGCTCTCCCAGGGTAACAAACAACACTTCAGGAACGTCGGCTCTAACTAGTGGCATCTCTAGCGCCACATCTATACCCAGTGATACTCCTGCAGCCACTGTTAGGGGAACGACTACTGGGGGAGCAACTACCTTCACCCCCCCTAGCGCTAGGGCTACGTCCGCTGGGGGCTCGGGAAATGCTACAAACGCAATTCCCACTGGTGTTCCTTCAAACACTACAAGCCATTTGAGAAGTACTCCGACTGTGAGTGTAATTATCTCAGGGGCAACTGCCTCTACTTCCCCCACTAGCGCCAGAGTTACGTCAGCTGGGGGTTCAGGAAATACCACAATCGCAACTCCCAAGGGTATTCCTACAAACACTACAAACTATCCGACAAGTACTCCGACTACGAGTGTAACTACCCCAAGAGCAACTACTTCCACTTCTCCCACTAGCACCAGGGTTACGCCCACTGGGGGTTCAGGAGATATCCCAAGCGCAGCTCACACGGATGTTCTTTCAAACACTACAGGCCGTCTGACAAGTACTCAGACTACGAGTGCAACTACCCCAGAAGCAACTACCTCTACTTCCACAACTAGTATCAGGGCTACGTCCGCTGAGGGTTCAGGAAATACCCCAAGTGCAGCTCCCACGAGTGTTCCTTCAAACACTACAACCCATCTGACAAGTACTCAGACTACGGGTGTAACTACCTCAGGGGCAAATATCTCCGCTTCCACCACTAGCACTAGGGCTCCGTCCGCTGGGAGTTCGGGAAATACCACAAATGCAATTGGCACGCGTGTTCCTTCAGACACTACAAACTATCCGACAAGTACTCCCACTACGGATGTAACTGCCTCAGGGGCAATTACCTCCACTTCCCCCACTAGCGCCAGGGCTACGTCCACTGGGGGTTCAGGAAATACCACAAGTGCAACTCACACGGGTGTCCCTTCAAATACTACCGAAAGTCTGACAAATACTCAGACTACGGGTGTACCTACCTCAGAGGCAGCTATCTCCAATACAGCTGCTACTAGAGAGCCAGTCGCGCCACCATCTAGTATCCTAATTGCAAACACTACCAGTATTCCACCTTCACACGTAGTCTCTACAATCTCACAGATGAACTCTACCACAAGTGTCTCAGAGCCAACATCCGCAATCGATACACACACCACCCCCACGCGGCCAGTCACAAGCGTCAGTAGCCCCCAAGCTCTACTTTCAATTACGGGAACAACCACCACTACCCCGACAACATCGGAAAACCAAACCCCAGCAGAAAGCTCACCCGGAACTACAGGGCCCTTCAGCACACCAATCCTCGTCTCAATCTCCAGCACCGCAACCCTTGGATTAATCCTCCCCTCTTCCTCCCGCACCTTCTCCTCCTTCTCTCCCCCCTCTCCCT
>QOVD01002300.1:0-60334 GCA_003521225.1 Tuber microsphaerosporum
TGTGTTCGGCTATCAAAGTAGTGTACAAGAATCTCGGAGTTGTTACCTGCTGCAAGTATCGCCCAGAGGGAAGGATCGTTACATTACCCCTTCGTCGTCTGTTATCAATATCTTTTCTTGGTATCAAAGGTATTCTTTCTTCCATTGGCATAGCCCTAGTGCTACCCCTTTCATTTCCTTCTCTCCTTCGTTCTAGGCCTTCTTGACTTGTTGCATGTATTCGTTGGTCTTGCTTTCTTCTCATATTTTGCCCTTTTCCATGTACTGCAATAGCATTAGTTCCATTTCGTTGATTTCCTCCCAATACTGTTCCTTCGGCAGTAGTATCTGAGCGGTGTTGATAAGCCTTGGATCTCCTGCATTTGGTAGGTCTCCAGCTCTTCAGGGAAGTGTGTCACCTTTTCCGTCTTCTTTTGCTGGTTGATAGTATATCTTGATGTTAAACTGACATACCGGTAGTTCCCATCATTTTTCCCGATCTCGGGGGTTTTTTGACGTCATAAAGATGACCAAGTCAGGGTAGTCTGTTATAACTCAAAATTGGTGTAAGCATCCTTTGACATATCATCTCCATTCTTCCCGGGCTTGGATTACTGCCTATAATTCCTTATCGTGGATGTCGTAATTGATCTCGGCGTTCTTCCTTGTTTCCGATCTGAAGGCCACTGGTCTCCATCTTCCCTCTAGTCATAGTTGTGTTAGTATTCCAGAACAGAGGTATTTCGATACGTCCTGATCCATTCTCGTTGGCCTGTCGGGGTTGTAATAGACCAAGACCGTTGCCATCGTGAGTTTCCTTTAGAGTTCTTCTAATGCTACTTGTTTAGCATCTCCCCATTCCCATTTCACGGCCTGCTCAGCAAGCCGATACACGGGTTTGGAGGTTCTCCTGAATTGTTCTATGAAGCGTCGATAGAAGTTGCAGAATTCAAGGAAGCATTGAACTTCCTTGACCTTAATTGACGCCGTCCATTCCAATAGGGGGCTGGTTTTAAAGGAGTCTCCCTTGATGCCCTCTTCGTTGATAATGAATTCCAGGTATTCCACTTCCTTCTTGTTGAATTCACATTTTGATGGTTTAACCTTTATTGCAGATTCGTATATGTCGGCCAAGATATCGGTGACGTCCATTCGGTATTGTTTCAAGATTTCCGAGTATATTAGCACATTGTCCAGATATACTATACAGCAGATATCGATATATCTCCTGACCGTCTTGTTGATCCACCTTTGGAACGCCGCTAGGGCATTGGTTAGCCTAAAGGGCATAACCTAGTATTCGTCTGTTCCCCATTTGCTTGAAAAGATTGTCATCTACTCGTTACCCTCCTCAATCCTAAGATTGTGGTAGGCGTCCTTGATGTCGAATATTGTGAAATATTTGGTAATATTGAGCCGGCCTTATACTTCGTCAATGAGTGGTAGTGGATATCGATCCTTCTTGGTCACTTCATTCAGTCCTTGATAATCCACACATAACCCAAGCTTTCCGTCCTACTTTTTGATGAATAGTGTGGATGACGCTAAGTCTGTCCATACTTCCTTTATCCATCCACTGCCGAGGTTCTGATTGATATATCGTCGTAATTCGTCCAGTTCTTTCGCGCATAGGGGGTAAATCTTTTTCATTGATACTTTTTCTCCGTCCTTCAGGTTGATTTCTAGGTCCACTCCAGGTCAGTGTGGTGGTTGTCCAGTATTTTCATCTTCTTCAAAGACGTCTGTCATGTAATGGTATTCCTTAGGAACTATCTACTCGAGTTCCTTCTGCTAATTCGTATTCTTGTTTCGAATAGTTAGTTCCACGCTGATATTAAATGCTTGGAGTCTCATCTTGTTCTCGATCCAGCTTCTTTTACTGATACCGGCTGTGTCTCCTGTTCGGTAAAAATGATCGAATGCCTTGGGCAAGATTTTGCTTATCTCAATTCTTTCTTTTGGTAAACTAGTTTCCGTACTAGTGTACACCTTGTTCTCCGAACTGTCGAATCCATTTTTGCTTCTTCTGGTTTCATCTAATGAGGCTGCTTCGTATCTTTCTCCGCTATTCAACCTTTCGACGATCAAATGTGCAATTCGGTCTCCGTTGTTTACTGCGTACTCGGTATCTCCTTGGTTGAACATGACTACCTTCACCTCAGCAGTATAGCCTGCATCTATTACTTCCGTATTGGTGCTGAGTCAGTGCTTGACTGCAAGGCCACTGTGTGGAGCTATGCGTTCATAGGTGTTGTGACATAGCCCGATGGCTATTCCAGTTCCAATCATTACCTGCCCCTGGGCTTGTATGCTGACATCTTCGTTTGCATACAGGTCACTTCCTGCTGCCATAACCGTTCCCTTCGTAGTCAATCTCGCATCTTTGGTCAACCATTTGACCTTGTCACGCTTGTCAATGCTGGCCAGAACTTCAGACAACTTGGTGACCAAGTACTCTTGCAGGGCTTCCACTTCCGGTACAGTATATGCAACAGGTAGACTGTTCAAACACCATGTTGTGCATTGTTCACTGTTGAATGTAATCTTATTATCGTTCCAATTGATAGTCGGATTATTTGTTGGTAACTATGGTATTCCCAAGATGACTTCATGGTTTTGCAAATTTGCTACTTGGAGGGTTGCTAATTCCGTATGGCTAAGGATGTCCATAGGTACTTTCGCAACATGAGTGACTGGTCCCATGCTACTTGGCTTCCCGTCCGCCTGGTATATTTCTCTCGGTTTCTGAGCTTTTGTTGTCGGGATCCTGTGCTTTTCGCATATCCCTTTATTTATAAACCTTCTCTTGCTCCCGACTCGACCATTGCGTTGATCGTGCCTCGTTCATTTTTCCTCAGAAGTTTGCCCTTAACCGTAATATGATCGTTTTCGTTTTCGACTGATTCCCTCTAGTTCCGTGCCGCATTGTAGTTTGCCAAAATGATGGGTTTCTGTTCCTGTCTGTGCCTCTGACCATCTCTTACAAGGGTCATTCTTCATTTCCCGACCGCGCAGGTTCCAGTTTCACTTCTATTTCTCAGATCTTTTGTTTGACTTCCCATGGTGGTCATCGTTGGGGTTGTCCATTTCTTGGCTGACTAGTATAGTCTCGTCCATCTCTTCCATTGGTGCAATATTTTGCACGATAGTTTGGTTTTCCGCATTTAAGGTATTACTGCTCTCTAAGCCTTCTTCTAAACTCGTTGTTGGGTAGCCTACAATTGGGCTGCCTTTGTGTTGCATGGAGGTCCATCGGATCTCCTCTTTGTTGGTTGTTCATTGGTATAAATGTGCCGTCCTGATTCATGGGTACGTGGACGACTTGGCTTGTCGAGCTTTTGTATTGTATTTTGTCAACACATTTGATGAGGTTTTCTTTTCTGATTCCCTAGTTTACCAGGTCTTCCATGTGGTTGGTCTCGTAGTTGTCCTGTCCACATGCTTTGTGTCGGGTGTTGTTGATTCCGTTCAGGAATATTGGTTGTATTGTATGGTCGTCGTACTCAGCCTCGGTCGCTGTTAGTCGGGATTCATTCCTGTATTCAGTTATCCTCTGTTTTCCTTCTACCAGGTTCTCAATGTTCATGCTTGTCGAGTTTTCGGCATCGACATCAGCGAACTGTCTTCTGAGCGCATTCAGACATAGGTTTCAGGTGTCCCAGTTCTCCATTTTCCTACCTTCCTTATATGGGGTAATCCATTTTGCTGCTGTCTCAGAGTAGCGATTTTGCGTACACTACCTTCTTTCTCTCAGTTGTAATCTCCGTTGCATTATAGTACAAGTTACATTGTGCAATGAATGTCCGTAGTGAAGTGCGCTCGGCTCTGAACTCGGGTGGTGGTTTGACCTTCCATCTTGATATTCCTTCACTGACTATTGCGAGCTGTATAAGTTGTCGTAGTCGGTCTTCAGTGAATTCTGTCAGTTGGACTGCTGGTGCAGACCCTCCTGCTGGGCGGTTGGCTGGTTCACCTTGCGGGGCTGGTGCTTGTGCTGACATTGTATTCCTTTTGGTAATGGCGGATAAGGCTTTTCAATCTGATCCTTCCTGGGATCCTGGTACGGGTGATGCTAGGCTTCCTGCCCTTGATGCTCCGACTGCTTGGTGGAGTGCTTCTCCTAGTATGTCTGTCTTGAATACTGTGTTTGCGAGTTGGACTTCATCTTGGTGAATGGTCTTGTCTGTTTGTTAGGTGCTGCCATTGGACGCAACCAAATGTAACGATCCATCCTTCCTGGTGATACTTGCCGAATGTAACAACTCCTTGTTCTCATTCACTACTGTGATAGCCGAACACCCTTGCTCCTATAGTATTGTCGAGAACTTGCTAAGAGACACTTAACTTATTCGTCAGGAATCGTGATAGTAAAAGATACTAGATTTGAATTGAATAAGAAAGTACTTAGATGGTTGCATTAGAAACTAACTACCAGGCAGTTGTCCTTTATTTTCTTCTTTTTTTTGGTTATTTTACATCATGTGCTTGGATTTATTATCTCCTGGGTACAAAGACTACAAGCAGCGATAAGCGATGGTAAAGAAAAACCCCAACACGGCTGAGAACACTGGAAAAAGCAATCGTCTCAAGTCCCTATAGTCTGGGACCAACCGCACAATCTCGCCCTCAAGAAATACATAAATATTCCTTAAAGGCAAGCAGGAGACAACAGGAAAACTAGCAACCCTCACACCCCCAACTGTAAAACAAAAGCAAAAACCAAAGAAGCCTATATTTATATTCCTTGACAAGTGTAGTGAATCAAAAAAGGCTTGAAGTCCTTGGGGCCACCAGTAATCATTAAAAAAAGGTCAGGGCATACATTACTCCCAGTCGATGGAATGAAACCGCTAATCGAGGTAGTGCAAGAAAATGACCGATTGAAACTACGGGGTGCCCCTGCAAGTTTACATAGGATGGGAGCAAGAGTGGCGAACTGGCCGACAGGCCGGCCAGCAAGTTCAAGATGGCTGTAACAGAGCCACTGGACGAAACCGGGAAGAGGAGGAGGCAGGGTAGCCAACTCCCTAGAAACAGGCAGTAAACAGGCCATAGCCGGACAATTTTCAAAGACGATACGAAAGACGAGAACCGAGATCTTACTGTCCCAAGCTTTCCCCATCAAGGGTTGAGATCTTGAGACGAATAGGTATTCTCACCAGAGTCTGAACACCATAACACCTACCGGAAAAGTAGAAAGGAGTGTTGCCAACCATGTGTCTCCAATAAGTGAGGTGAAGCAGAAACAAAGAGAGTGGAATACAAACGGCAACCATGCAATGGCCACTAGAAATACACTTGCCAAGGGCGAGATCATGATAAGGGCCAGAATGGGTGAAGGGGTCCTCCCCCTCGGTTGAGGCCATGGATGTGGAGAGTAGGTGGTGGAGGATCCCACAATGATTCTCTGGTGTTTAGATTTCAATCCCCGGGTGTGTAGAGGAGATAGTTCGTGAACTAACGACCTGGTGGTTTCTTTTTTTCCTTGTTTTTTTTTGCTTCTCTCAACTTGCATTTGTTTATTTCTACGGTAGGTATACATTAGATATGCAGAGTAAGCTATGGCCAAGAAAGCCTTCTGCGATCCAACCCAGCACCAGTGGCAAAACCCATCATCCTAAGACCCTCTGGTATGGGCCAAACTGCGCGATCCAGCAGACAAGAAGGAACAACTAAGCCGACTAACCGAAGTGGGCGACAAAGACAATCCCCCAAACCCCATGAGCAGGAAACATCAGGAAAACCACTTAGCATACTCTCCTACTCTCTAAAAATCAATAACCCGTTCGAGGACGAAGAACACGAATGGTCTAGTCTAACCAATACAATCGAAAGGAGAGACAAATCAAGTATTGACCCATGATAAGAAAAACCCAACCAGACAATACATAGAACAAGATACCTCTACAATGCAGAAGGGGGCCGGCCATCACCCTGTGAAGCAAGAAGGGGCAATCATAAAACGAAAGAAACTGGACACATTTACAGCGACGCAAGGCATTAGGTTAGAACATGGAGGAAGTGCAATACCACGAACAGCCATAACCGAAGGAGTGCGATAGTGGGCAGCTGCAGGGGGCAAGAAGAGCCACCAGGTAGAGACGGTGCCTGCCAAAAGGAGTGACCGGAGCAGACAATGTAAGAGGAGAACACCGGCGGGAAATGGATGTGGGTATACCTGAGCCATGGGACGAGAAAATGGGACGAGGAGAGTAGATGGAGGGCAAAACAACTCGCTAGAAACAAGGGACCAACAGACCATACCGGAATCCTTTCCAACCAAGAGACGATGGCGAGTACCGCGAAGTTACTGACCAAAGCTTTCCCCAGCGTGGGATAAGCCAACAGAGCAAGGAAGTACTTCCACTGAGGTCGGGACACGGTAATGCTGACCATAAATGTAGAAAGAAGTAAAGCCAACTGGAGGCGACTGCTAAGTGAGTGTAGCAAAAGCGTGGTGAGGAGAAAAGACGAGAAGTGTCTTCGAACAACCACAAGGATAACGTTTCATCAAGGCGAGGCCAGAGTAGAAGAAGAAGGTGGTGTCGTCACCCTCCTAGGCATTGTGGCCATCAATCGAGGGTAGAGGGAGATCGGTGGAGTTGACGATGATTTCTCATGGTATTGAGATTTCAATCGCCGGAGGTGTAGAGGAGAAAGTTCGTACTAACTACCCGGCAGTTTTTGTTGTGTTTTACTTTTATATCAGTTTTGGATTATTTTCTACGGGTACAACCAGAAATGCATCATTAGATATGGCCAAGAAAAACCCCTACATCCAACCTTGCGCCTGAGGAAAAAGCCATCATCACAAGTCCCTCTGGTATGGAACCAACCGCACATCTCAGACACAAGACAGAACCCCCATACTAAAAGAAACTAAGCTGCCACAGGCGGCCTTGCTCCCCAGATCAGAAGAAGGAAACCACGAAACATGAAAGCAGGAAACAACAGGACAACATCTTGCCGTAAACTCCGACCCCAACAAAGGAAATAATAGTAGGCCCAATACATGAAAGCCTCAACACTATGGAACAATCTTGACCTCCGGGCTAAGCAACGTGCCCGGAAGATGCCCAAAGCCCAAACGTGGACGACGGCAAACATTACACTCACTCAAGGATCCGACACCTAGCACCGAGGAAGTCCAATTTCACACCCGGGCTGAGCCAAGGGCTGCGGACCGTGAAGGAGGCCCCGGGAAAGGAAAAAAGGTAGGTAGTAAGATGCCACCTAAGGGAGGATTGTAGCTATAACCGAGCAATATGAAGAGACCGAGAGTGGAGGAGAAAGGGTAGCCAACGTGCTAGAAACAGGAAACTAGCAGGCAATGGTCGAACAGTTTCCAAAGCCGAGCCGAAAGAGGGAACTAAGATGTTACTGACTGAAGATTTCCCCATCAAGGGTACACGCTCTGGAACCGAAGAGGTACTTCCGTATGGAGTCCGGACACCACAACGCCACCTGTAAACACAGAAAGAACTCTTGCTGACTGTGCAAAATGCTAAGCGAGTTGCAAAGTAAAAGCGGGAAAGGGGTGGATGAGAAGGGATCAACCCCGAGACCAAGCCTGCCGTAGAGCAGGGCCATCAGAAGCGAAGAGAGGCGGAGAGGCGGTGGACGGGACCTCCTAGGAAAAAGAGCCATCAAGGGAGTGCACTCAGCTGAGTGGTGGAGGATCTTGCGATGAGGGTCTGGTATTTAGATTTAAATCGCTGGGTGTATAGAGGAGATGGTTCGTGGCTAACTACTCTGCGGTTTTGTTTTTCATTTTTTTCATTTTTTTTTATCACTTTTTATTATTGTTTTAAGGCTTACAGTACGAAACTAGATAAGGAACGAAAGATGTTTGCAGGTTCAGCTATGACCCCAAATACCCTGTGCATATCCAACATCAGGCCGTCCCGTACCCCCCCTCCGCTAAAAGCCCTCTGACCCTGCCCGACAGGAGCGGAAACCCACATACATGTCTGGTACTATGGGTGGAAAACTACAAAAGAGAGGTACCGGCCTCAGCTCCCCCAAAAACCCTCCACTGACAAGCAGAAAGAAAGAACCCAAACCAGAGTGAGACCTAAAACGAGAAACCCAAATATGTATTACTGTCCCAACCAACATATCCCATCAGCTTTCGCCACCAAGGGGCTGTGTGCAACCTGAGGTGCCTTGAACTTCAGGCAGCGGAAGCGGCGGGCAGTAGACAGACAGTGGAAGTGTATCAGCAAATTGTATTTCAAATCTGAACCCCAATAGACAGATACTGGTTTCCATTTGTGCCTCATGGGAATGCTGGCCCATCATTCTTTGCTTCCAGTCTTCTTGTTTGTCTCTGGCGGACCCCTACTTTCTATCAGTCCGCCACTGTTGCTCTCTCCGGTAGACCTGGACACTTTTGTTGCACTCGGATTCTCCCTCGCCCAGACCTTAATCCTCCCAGGCCGCACTTCTGCGGACCTTTAGCCACCAGGCCTGCGCTTGCCCGGGCTTTCACTCATCTGGTCCGTGCTTAAATGGATCTTCACCCTTCAGGTCTGCCTTTGCCGGGGTCTCTACACTTTTAGTCTGTGCTTGCATGAATATTCACCCTTCTAGTCACCACTTGCCTGGACCTTTACTCTTCCGATCTGTATTTGTACAGACCATTATCCCTCAGCTCTATGCTTGCGTGAACCTAATCCTCCGGGTCCACCATATTGTTGCCCCTGAATGCCCTTGATTGGCGTTTTCATAGCCCATGAATACTCCTGTTCCATCCCGATTCAGCCTTTGTTTCCCCTTGATCCGCACTTGTGTCGCCACCCAGCCCCATGGCTACTCGTTGCTGTGGACCTTGGTAACCTCGTTCATTCCTTGTTAGGTTCATCAGCCTCCTGTCTCATCCCGACTCCGATCTTAACTCTCAGATCCTGCCACAACACGCATCTGCAGCCCTCCATTTGCTCCAGCCACCATACCCTTATTCCTGGAGCCACTCGAACACCGGTCCTTGGCTTCTCAGGTCATTCTGGTCTGCCCTGGATGCTTTTGTCTTCGAGATAACACGAATAAAGTAGAAATCGGGTTCCGGAGTTACTGCCCTCGTTCACTTTCTGCTTCGTCTTCTATTTCCCACGAATCTCTTCCCTACAATCAGAATCTTTCAACCCTTTACTTTTGCATATAGTGTTTTGCCTAGTTCTGCCTTCCCTTGCTACACTTTTGTTTTCACACACACCGCTGATACTAATACACATAGTAGTATGTCTTTAGGTCTATATAGCTATTCACGATCAAGCTATATTTTCCCCATATTTTTCTCCCTTCCAGCTGATGGACTGGCCCCTCAATTGGTTCCAGTTCCGCAATATACCGATCCCTTTCATTGAGTAGAAGGTCCACAAACCAATGGAAGCGATTCGGCTTGCCTGATTCGGTCACGTACTTCATTCCTACTAGCATAACTAGCTCCAGAGTTTCTGTTATTGGGGAATTATTTCATTGTAGGCTTGGCAGAAAAACCACCATATATGGGCTGAACGAAAAGTAGAGTAGTACTTTGCATGCATTCCTCCCGTGGAATGTGTCCTTGTCCCTGTCTTGACTTTACCGGACCCAAATATCGTGGCTCAACGGCTCATTCTTTTGTGCCTGTTTGGTACATCGTAATAGCCTCCTCTCGATCTCCAAAGGGCATTGAAATGGTTGGAAGCATTTCGCCACTGAATTATGAATTTCAATCATTGTGGATTCCGCATAAGTTTCTCTCTGGCCGAGAACCCTCTCTGCTACACATTGCCCCCAGAGTTCTTCATCATAATTGCCGAACATGACCGGTAAGTCAGGAATAGAAAACCGGTCTGCAGCCTCGCTTAGCGAAGGCCGCTTGATACCTCTTGACCTCCCTGCTAATCTGGTCTGCCCAATTACCTGATTAATTCGCTGTTTCCACTCCGGGACTTGAATTTAAAGGCTAATTGTAGGAGCTAGTTTCCAACTAGTACCAAATTTCACAAGTATCCGGATGGCCTGGCGCCAAGATCTTTAACTGACTCCTCCAGAGGAACCCTTAAACCTGTACCCAAACTCAAGCTACCAGAGCCTTAAATCCCCATACCCTGCTCAAAAGTTAATTTATTTAATATATCACTCTACACTCCGAATCTTCAGCCAATCCTCTATCTAATAATAGAGAGAAATAAAATGCTAATATGGTTTAGGAGGATCCTTAGTAGTTTGAAGTTGGGAAATTTTGGGGTTGAGCCCTGGTTAAAGGCTTCCTGGAACATCACCGGATTCGGCCTCACGGTGCCAAGGCCTCCGGATAATTGTGAAATTTGGTAGTATATCAGCTGTTGGTTCTAACGGCATGCTGGCCTATCCCTGGACCTCTCACCTGGAGCCTGGCAACCCTGGTAGGGAGCAATCTGTCATTCCAAGTCTGCCTACCAAGGACCCTGGCAGTATCAGGATCATATATTCCACTTGAAGCCAGATGCTCTAAAGTGTGAACTATCTAAGCGATCCCAGTATGTCTATCGTGGTAGCAGAGCATTTGCTTCTCATATTTTACTTGATTGAAAAAGGGGTATGCTTCTTGACAATTTCTATATGTAGGAGTTCCAATATATGAGTAGAGAAGTTATCCGGTGATCCAATTCGACAGATGCTATGTCAGGTATGATACAGCATGTGCATTTTTCGAAACTGGAAATGATAGATCAGAGGCTCCAGTTTTTGCTTCACCGCCGTGATTCGTGCCCTAATAGACAATCCAGCTTCGCTACGCTTCGCCTCAATCGCCAGCCACTTTTTCTCGAAGTACTTGCTCCTTGCTTTGGGGCTTCTTTGCGCACGAAACACGGACTTGCTCCTGTAGAATATTGCCAGTCTGTTATTCAGCAAACCGAGTGTGTAATCAGAGTGGCTGCGCAGTCCATGAACCAGGACAAATTCGATTATGGATCTGACACATCCTAGGACCTGTGCATCCTCCGATTGGCTAGATTGGACCCATCGATCAAGATCCGGCGTAGCACAGCTAGTAAGAATGGCATCATTGTTATAATCTCTTTCCCCTGCCATGAGCTGCCCTGTTCATAGCTTCACTTTAATAGTTGAAAGCCAAGATATGGCAGGATCAACTTAAAACACTCCTTGAACCGGCCTAGAAACCTACGTTGCCGAAGATATCCCACCAACCAATTTATCATCTTCTTCAGAATTCCAATATGCAAGAGGTGAAGTGCGTCAGTTTGCCAGAGCCTGTACACATTGCTTAAAGAAAACCTCCAAAATGGAGTTTCCTCCACCTAAAAACCAACAGATTCTAAGTACTTTGCATCTTCGCTGTTTCCTCGTTCTAGCGCTTGCTAATAGAACTTTAGAACACGGTCACTAAACCCCCCAACTCTACTACTACTACTTGGCTCCTGCCCCATCTTAGCTAGCTGAATCTCGCACATTTGGCAAACTCCGTTGATTATTCTGGCCAGTATGAAATGTTCTTGGTAGTCAGCAATCCGGACTGCTAGGATCGGATAGCATTGGCGGACCTGGCCATCAGCCCAATTCCACTCATACCCTCCTTGCCGGCTATATCCAGCACACCTATTGGCTTCAGAATACGCTCAATCGCTGGATGTCAAGATCTTTGAATCTCGCCGCCCTTAGGGTTCTTTTGACGGATTGGTAAGATATCAACTAGTACCCATGCACGTTGAGAGCCCTGGCATCATATATCTTTGCTAATGTTACCGATCAACATATAGACCGGCCAAGCAGCCATGTCTTAGGAGAAGTTTGTAAGGTGGGTTTTGTCAGAAGCGAAAAGGAGGCGCACCACTGTTCCCCCTCTGAGCAATAAGTCTTGGGTCTCACACTACCAGTTTGCAGTATCAATCTCAGTATATACTCTTCGGCCGATACCATCAAAGATGTGCTCAGAACCAATGACAATATGGTTTGCCAAAGGTAAATGGCCAAGAAGTAGCCTGATGCAGTCCAGGATGTTGTGAGAGTACAATGTTCCGGACCCACATGGGAACACAGACCAGCTTCGGGCCCAAAACTGTGTTCTACACGCTCAAACAATGACCACAGTTCATCTGCACTCTGGAATGATGTACACCTGTCATTATTCTGTCCACACTGTAAATACTTATCGATTGATTATTTTGTTAAGCCCGAGTACAGCATCCACCATCCAAGCTCAAAGTCTTTTGCACTTAAACATGGGTGCCATGGGTTCCAGCCCACGTATAGGTATCTGAGGTAAATTCCACCGGCAGTGCCATAGGATCTACCAGCTTGACAAAGGTGATACTGTGTTTTACAGGGGTCAAGCAAAATGGTTGGGTCTGTGTTCCCCGGTTCCGGGCTTCTCGGTTCCTAAGCGCTCCCTGAGCCTCTGTTTTGGAGATCTGTGGGTGGCTGCCATCTAGTAACTGCTCAATGATATTAGTTTGGGCCATGGGAGTCCTTGATCTAGAATAAAACTTACAGTGCACCCAAGGAATGTCATCTCCGAGATGCCGATTGCTAGCTCCACCATCTCTTTCGCACAGAGGCCCTCTTGGGTACAGTCTCTGTATCTGCTTTGTCTGCGTCTGCCTTTTCGGGCACTGGTTAGGGTGTATTGATAGGTCCTTACGTGTCTTGAAAGGCCTTCCGCAGTCTGGGTAGGTGGGATTTGACATTATCGCATTGGAATAATGCTGCCACCGTGAGGAGATAGATGTGATAGGAGCACAAAGAGTACAGTGTTTGTACAAGTGATATATTTGTTGTATAGGGCAGGGGCTGTTGTTCTAGTTAATTATAGCTACCTTGTAACAAAACATCTCTCCTGGTTCTTTGTACTACTAGTACGAGTAGAGTATGCACGGGGTGTGCTGCAGGGATGTGCCAAGGCAAACAAGCCCTAGGTGCACGGTGGTGCACCAGAGACAGATCTTGCCATATCGACCTTGAGGTACAGACCCTGCGAGAGCCCACCCCATCGGTAATACACTACTTGACTATCAGCATTTGTTCAAGTGTACTCAGCGTACTGTTCACCTTGAAAACGGATGTTTATTTTGCAAATTTTAGCTCCTCTTGAAAACAGACTGTTGTTCAAGTACGCGAAATGCATAGTTCCCTAGATGGATGACACTTGAAACCTTGGGATCATGAACTCTGAATCTTAAGACAGTGCCTGGAAGGGATATATAGAGTGAGGTTTTCACCTCCTAGCCAGAAGATCATACACCAGTAAGTCTCCCGTATACAATAGCTCATATTAGAACCCAAACCCTATTTAACAGTTCAATACCCAAACCCTTCTTTTCAGTCCTATGGCCGATTGCAACACTGCTTTGAGTTACGGTCTTTCCTAATCGAACTCTTTCCTCGTGCCTTGCCCTTGACGGCATATATCAGAACTGTTATCAGATACACATAGGTGCTACCCGGTTACCAAATAGGTATACACATCCCAGGCTTCCAGACTCTAATCTTCTATCCTTACCATCTTCAGACCATCTAACATTCTCAATAGATAGAAGAACCGACTTGGGGGAACTAGTAACCCTGCTCACTAAGACTCTCCAACAACAATAGATATATAATTTTGTAAGTAAAACTCTTACTGTTTGCTACCACCGCAATTACTAACTTAATATTGTGGGGTAGAACACAGACATGCTGAGAATGACGCCATCTGCAGCTAGAATTTGTGTGAAACTTGGTTTTCCCAGTACAGGTGACAGGGACTATAAAACATGATTTTCGAACTTGAAAAGAAGATGGCTTCATCAGCAGCATCATGACCTAGTCGCCGGAGTAGTGGCTTTTGCAGTTGAGGCGAAGACCTTGGATTGGGAGTCTGGGCCCCTCCAAATCTATACCCACTACTCAACTCAATGGGCTCTGGCAAACTTTGTGAATTCGGCTGATCGTTAGGCGTGCGCTACACAATTCATGATTCGGTAGATGAACAAGGTCCGCGATGATAGGTAAAAAGAAAGAGAGGCTGCTGAAGCTGCCTGAGCTGCTGCCACCCGCGCCGTTGCCAAATGCTCCAATCGTCGTGCCTTGCCCGCAACTACCGCAACTCCTGGAACCCTTACAACTCCGGCGACTACCACTGCCCCTTCAACGACCAGGACCTCCAGGACCTCCAAAACCACCAGAAACCCCAGAGCTGCCAGGGGCCCCTGGACTTTCAGGAGCCCCAGGGCTGCCAAGGGCCCCTTGACTATAAGGAGCCCCAGGGCGGCCAGGGCCCCCCCGGCTACCATGAATCCCCCAGCTCTCAGGAGCCCCTTGGCTACCAGCAGGACCTCGGCTACCAGGTGAGCATTGACTACCAGGAAGCGGGAAAAGAATGATGAAGCCGAGGTTGGTGGAAGCCCATCTGCAAAGGGCTGAGACAAGTAGAGCTGCAAGAGTTTCAGTTCACCTAATTCGGCCTCTCCTTCCGTGGTCCTGGAAGTATCTGAAATAACTCTACGACCAATGCTAGTCGCAACGAGTTACCCCGCCTTGTCCGTTCGGCTTGCTGAAGAGCTCCACCGCTTAGCACAAAGTCCATCGTAGCCAAGGCGAATATCACTCTCCGGAATGAAGAGTATCGGGACTTCTTTCCTGGCATGGAGCAGGTTGGAAGGGTAGAACTAGGTATCGCAGACCAAGGATCATTGAACAGGGCATTGATGAGGGCCAAAACCAAACGCCATAACGAGGACACCTATGCTGGTATTTCGTGGTGGCTATAGATGCAGCAACTGATAGCAATCATGGGGCAGAGGATGAGTTGAGCCTGAACTCTACCGTTGAAGAGGGAAATGAGCTGGAACAGAGTAGGAACAATCTCCCCGAAAACAGGGGAAACGGTAGGCAAGAGCCTTCTGTGCCTTCAAGGCAAGGGAAAGAGAGAGCAACATATACTAGGAATAATGATGGGGATAGGGGCTCAGAGCAAGATGGTAATAATGATAATGATGTTGATAATTATGATCATGATAATAATGATAATGATAATGATAATGATAATGATGGTGATGATCATGGTGATAGTGGTCATAGTGGTAATGATGACTTGTATAGACCCCCAAGTAAGTGATAGTCTAACGTATTGTCAAAATTTGAAAATCTAATTTATATGTCCTTAATTTGCAGATAGAGTTCACCCGCCAATACCACCATGACTACTTAACAGCCTGATCCAGAACGGACCAGATCATATGAACCAACAACATGTTAGGGAAAGTCACTCCTTAGAAGCTGAAAAGGATACAAGGGCAGCTGCAACCGAGTACTCTACGCGGACTAGCGCTGGCACTCTTCTCGGACTCTGCAGTGACCAACTCAACAACGATTTTGAGCACCACTGCTTTGTAGATACCGTAAGAGTAATGGCAGCAGAACTCCTCACTCCAGTCGAAGACGATATTGGGCCCTGCAGGCTCAGAATTCCGGTGATCCCTAGTGGAAGGTTCCTCCTGCATCTAGTTTAGGGTATTTGGTTTATTGTGGTGTGTCTGCTCGGGGAACGTGCTCCTGTGGTCCTAAGCGCAGACGATATGGGATTTGGCTAGACACATTGGGCAGTTGCCATACTACTCTACCTTAAGGAAATCGTTGATGACGCTGCGGGAGGGAGACCACTGGCATACTTGGGGGGAAATTTGGTGGCAGAATAGGAAGAGGTTTTGCAGATGTTTGGCGATGTTATTGAGGTGTACAGACGACCCTCTATCATCATAGTCCCGGCCAACCTTGTAGCTTTCTGAGAATAGGTAGTTCAGAGCTTGTCTCCACAAACTTAGATCAATCTGATCAACCTCTATACGCGATACCGGCTTAATAATCACGACCTTAATTACAGTTCTGACAACAACGAGTGCAGTAAAGCCATCCATCTGATTTCCTATAGCACCTACAGATCCCACTATAACAATTCTGAGCACTTGGAGGGCTGCACTTGGGGGGTTGGGATCTTCGATCAATCTCATACGGTGAAATCCCAGGTAACACTAAGCTTGGATTAGTTAAGTAAAATTGATAACCGCTGCCGGATCCAGCTCACGGGAACCCCAATGCACAATACCGTGGGTGATTGGGTTGTTCAGACCGAGTGGCTGTTCTCCCAGGTCACTGAGCAGGATGAACTCGAGAGCCACGGTCTGCGTCCACTTGAGTCCATAGTTGCTGAGGTGATAAATGACAATATAACGTTGAAGGAGGCCTATGACCAGATTAAAGATATTGTATGACCTCAGACCATCCGACGCTGGAGGGGAAACTAAGGATGCAAACGGGGACCCCCTGGTCCACATCCCCGAGCTTGTCCAGCATGACATACGCCTGCAATACACTGATGACGAGGGCAATAGCAATGGATGGTTGGATTGTGGATGCCAAGGGCGGCAAGTGGAATGCCATCCAGACCTTGCTACAAGAGTGGCATCTTGCATGCCTCCCCATGGACCTTCAAGACAGAAATATGAGCTCAGATGACTCTGAGTATATAGATCAAGGAGTGCCTTATCGTCGAAACTGAGATCATAATAACTTTCCTGGCCGGCCCGTTTTCAGATGGCTTTCGCATGATTTCGTTCCCCACTTCTGACAAAACCTGAAGGAGGGGCAGCAAATAAGCTCATGATTGTTCCCCTGTTGTCAGGCCAAGCATCCTATGTCAATTGGTTACTCCAAACCTGTCATGCTGGTATTCACCCTATCTTATATCATTTTGGGGTTAAGTCTAGAGACAGCAATAGGCTACTACAAGAGTTCACATCAGTTGATAGACCGGCGGCGCTGATCCTGACTCCTGCACTCGGTGGCAGCGGGCTGAACCAAGTTGCAGCGAACCATGTCATCATAGTACAAAAGTTCTGGAACGTGAACGAGCAACATCATGCAGTTGTCCTCATTCACCGTATCAGCCAAATGTGGAGAGCAAAGGCATGGATCTTGCTTTGTGAGGGAGGGGTAGATGATAGTGCTGAAGAGCTTGACCAAAGGCCAGGAAGGTTTGAGGTGTTGATCATGCAAGGAATAATTAGGAAGATCTTCTCCTATATGAAGATGATGGATGCTACGGCAACCAGGATTCGTGAGCTTAAGCAGAAACAGTCTGCTACAAAAGCTCGTGCCGCTATTCCTGATTCCTCTGACATTCAGGGTGGTGATGGTGGTAATGATGGTGATGATAATAGTGATAATGGTGCTCCCCGCCCTACTGGAAACCAGGCTTTCAGGTATACTTGATCAGAATTATCAATTTTGCAGCAAAAGACTCATTTCTCTAGTATTCGCTTCTTTCTTTTATTTGCTTCTTGCTTGTCTACTTAAGTTGTGAGCATTTCATTTCTGTCCACGGCACGCTATCGACGGTAACGCTAAAGACAGTAGTTTCCTTTTGTTTCTGCTTTTGTGTTGTGGTCTGGGTTTGTAGGCTTTTGTGGTCTGGCTGCCATCCGGGGGAGCATCTGGGTTTGTTTCATTTTGTCGTTTTTCTTTACTTTTCTGCTGGGTTAGCATTTATTTTCGGTGAGCAGTATAGGCCGTGGTTTGTTTCTTTTGCCTTGGGTCCGCGTCTCAGAGTATTAGATTTAGAGTTTAGGAGGTCAGTGTCTGCATAGCGGTAGTATGTCTTGTTTTTTTATATATATCATTGGGTTTGCATTTTATCGGTCTCAGGGATCACGGGTTTGCATTCGATTCGATATTAAGGGCAGTGTTATTAGCCCCACGAGATTGCTATCTTTCTCTTTGTTTTGACTCTGGTATCAGTAGCTACTAGAAAGATTTAATTCCACATCTACAGACTTAGATTGAAGTTAGCTGTGAGAATTTGCCAAGCACTAGACTCCCTCCACCAAGAAGCTATTTCATGCTGCTTGAGGCACTAGGCGACAGAGACCCATTTCACTAAACAGGTTTTTTATGCTCTGGTGAACCCTGCGCACTTTTCCACCATAAGATCGCTCTTGAGCGAAATCGATCTTGAGAATTCCATCGGAAAGGGCCTACGACAGTACTATCTACATGTTGCGTGTTTGTTTGAGGAGAGAAAGGCACCCCAATACTTTGTCAAGTTCTGTCACTTACGGACCCTACAACCTGCCAATATCTTCAGTCCCCTAACTCGCAATTTGCACTTCACACTTCATATCATGTACCTATCCTGACAATCACAGGCATGCCGTGTGAAGGAGAGAATACCCAGACCAATCTAACCCAAACTTGAGCTCCTTGCTCTTCTTGTACTCTGCGTGTTGGCAGGCGACAGGAACAGACCAGGCGTGCCAATTACCACGGGCATCCCCCTCGTCATTCCAAACTGAGCATCCCCCTTATGGTTCAGAATGTGAATCTACCAATGAAGAGGACGAAACCTAGGCTGAATTCTCTACCGGTAAAGTACCATATGTAGTTTGGGAGACTTCTCTCTACTGAATTTCACACTACCGAAATAGAGTAGCAAGACGCACGGGTTATACAGAGTCTTCCTGAACCTCCGTGCATGTTATTGAATGTAGACCTCTCTAGGGAGTCCGACGTCGTGGAAACACACTCTCGCAAGCAGACCCACATAAACCTTGAGCTCCCGGCAAACAGCCATGGGAGACCGCATGGGAGGAGACAAGTACCAACTGATAACCGGCTCTCTATAGGCACAGGGCTGCCATGTGGAACGTGGAACGAGCAACAAAACAGGCTGTGGATTGAGCTACTTTGGCAACAACCCTACTCTGTCAATGATATATCCTCAACATTGGAACCAAGGACTCGATCGGACTCCGCAAGTGCCATATCGGAGGGCAAGTTACTGAGCAAGTTCTGGAAACGAGAATTTATCCCCCCTGAGAATATTATTTTTTACAATCCTGCAAAACGTTATTTACAAGCAGAAGTCTATACAGGCCAACCTTAGCATTCCGCGGCTATAATGGAGAACATGATCAAGACAGCTTGGGAACTAGCATTGGATTAAAGAGTGTGGGAAAAAGAAGAATACTACAGCTCACATCAGCAAAATGTATACCACCCTCATTGTCCACCAAGGGGGGGTCAAGATCCCCATGGTGTACCCTGGTGCCCAATGGTCCACTGTGGTCCACATTTTTGATAACATGTTCGGAAATTTGGATCAAGGCGAATCACAGTGGACCTGGAGGACCACAGGCACCAAAACCCCCCTTGGTGGACCAAGAGCGTTCAGGACCTCCGTGGACGCCCCTCCGATATTTTCCTGATGCAGTGGATCAGTTGCCCATGGAACAGGCACCATCGCTTCTTCCTGATACATTCTCATTAGACATAGTAAGTCGCCTACCCCAACTAACAATGAGAATTACAATTGAGTTGCTAAAAATTGTGTAAGCTGAAATGCTGTGTATTGATTTGTCATAGGTATTTAGTTTAAGAAGGACAGATACATCAGTAAAAAAAAACAGATTGCATTTTGGTCTTCTTGTACATTCTGGCTCTTCCTGAAAACCAGCTTGCATCCTAAACATCAGTTTGCATCCAGATAATCAGTTTTTTTCCTGAGAAAAATGAAATTTTTCAGAGAGAAAAGCGCGTTAGCTTATCTTATAAATAGTAGTTTATTCTAGCTACATGCAAAATTTGAGACCTTCACTGTATCAGATGACTCACCAATCGATAATTCAAATTTTAGACAGCAAAATTTGACTTTCCCACTTTGAACCCCTGCATGTACCCAAAATAGTAGACTGTAGGAAGTGCCACTATGTGCAATTAAGTCGAAATCAGCCACTCGTGAACTGGCCAAAAGTTAGTTTCTGGGATGAACAGGAAGATAGTTTCCATATATTCAGGAAGGAAACATGGGTCGCAGGATGCACAGGATGCAGAAAAAAGTACACATTTTTTTTTGCTAATGTACGTCGTGTAGTGGTAAGAGTGGCCGATCACGGACCCAGTTGAGTGCCGAACACTGGTGAAAAGCCTTTCAAGGATGATTCGTTTCTTAGCCAGATAGTAGATCTCAGGGATGGTCCTCGGACCAGCTGGTTTACTGTAGAGGAGATTGTTAAACTGGTGCGTGTCTACATGTTCGCCAAGAGCATAGTCTGGGCTGCAAGCCATATACGCAGATATACTCCAGCCCTCTGGGTTGGCCCACAGTTCTCCTTGTGTGCACTACTCTTCACTGCTCCTTAATGAACTATGAAGATACAGGGCATGAGTCCTTAGCGGTGGGGGATTTCTCACAGGCAGCGTTTGGTGATTAGTAAGTTATCTCTGAGGGTAAACAAGGCAGCTATTTGGTTCATGGACTACTATAAGAGGTACTATCAAATATATCAAAAGGTGGGCCCACAGACTGCCACCACCCTAGAAATCTGCATCTCCAGTCAATTATGCTAACTCAATCTAGGGTTAAATGGCCCATGCAAGGAAGAATACGACAATTTGTAGGATAGACAGGAGCGTGCACAAGATCTGGTCACAGCATGAGGCAGAACGAATGGAGACTGCTGGCTACGAGAATCAGATGGGGGATGATGTGCATCAACTCATTGAGAGCGAAGACAATACCAAGCCATGGTTTGCAGTCACTGTCTGGAAGTTCGGAGTTAAATGGCAGTTGGGAGCGGAATGGTGGTCCGGAGAGGAATGATGGTCTGGAGGGAAACTGCGAGCCTGGCCGAATTGAAGCCAGACACTTTGGGAGTTGCAATCAGCAGTGTTCGGCTGCAATTGAGCCTCGCCAGTACTTTGAGCATCGATGTCTTCTTTTTTTCACTATAACTAATATGTTTGTTACTTGGTGTTGATGGTGAGCATAGCAAAATAGACTAGACTTTTTGTATTATTTCCAGCAGGGGGGATTTTCGTTAGTAATAAGTATTTGTTTATAGAGGTTATATATCTATAGAACAGCAGGGTGTACTAATGCAATCACTGAGTTAAGTACGACGGGTATATGGTGCAACAGAATTGTGATCGCAGAACCCAGAGAACCGAGAAGGCCTCAGACTCAAGGCTGCGCGAATCTACGAAAACAGGGTGGAGCAAATGCGGACCAGGGAAGAGCTGGTCCGCTGTTAGACAACTATGGGAGAACCAGTAGAGGGCAGAGACAGAACCTGGATAATCAGGATCGTGACGAGGAACATCGTGAGGCAAACTACATGTAAACAGGATGGATAGGAGATCATGAGCAAAAACCAGGGGTGACATGAAAAGCGCAAAGAAGGGTCTGAGGAACACGGGGAAGAGAAGCGAAAGGATCCAATGACATGGAGCGGAGGAACTAAGGAACAGAAGGTGATAGAAATCAAAAACACGTAAACTGGAGGATGAGGGTGATAGACCTGGATGGCTCTGGGCTGGGGCAGGCAGAGGTCCGGTAGCAGAAGGGGTATTTGAGGGAGGTCGAAGATAGAAAAGATGAGTCAAAGCAAGGATGTGAGAGAGCCAGGACGAGAGAAGGGTGGACCAGAGATCGCCGGGACAAGGGAAGGGTGGACCAGAGATGACAGAGATGAGGGAAGTGTGAACCAGGATTGCGGACCGCAGGTACGAGTAAAACAGCAGGACCTCAGTGCTGGGTGGTAGACCAAGAGGTTCAAGGGGACCAGGGGTAGCCAGATGCCTTCAGGACCGGCGAAACCATTCTGCTGATGTTGACCTAGGACATGTTTCCTAGAAATTTTTAGCTTTGTAGATTGAGGCAAAGACTCGCAATATTTGGCTTAAAAGAATGTTCCATTGGTTATAGCCTTCTTCCTTGGTTTATCCATGCTAATGATCTCCTCTTTTTCGGTAGGTTGTAGCAAAAGGGGCTATATCTACTCCTTTTATCCTTCCTTGAACATATTTTACTCAATCAGCCTCTAGTTCACATTGCCTAGGGTTTCTAGACAAGATATCAGTACAGGCTAGTATATCAGCAAAAACCAATGGGTTCGAACTTTGCTGCATCCTGTGCATCCTGAGCCCCTTGTTAGCATTCTCAATATATGCATATTATTTTCCTTTGTATCTTAGAAACTAACTTTTGGCCAGTTCGCTAGTGGTTGATTTCAACCTATTTGCACATAGTGGCACTTGCTGGAGTAAACTATTATGAGTACATACAGGGGTTCAAAGTAAGGGAGTCACCTTTTGTCGTCAAAACTTGCAATTATCGTTTGGTGAGTTATTTGATAGTGTGAAGGAATGAAATTTTCACTGTAGCTGGAATAAACTACGATATATAAGATAAGTTAGCACATTTTGCTCTCAGAACAATTTCATTTTTCTCAGAATGCAAACTAATTATCTGGATGCAAACTGGTGTTCTGAATACAAACTAGTTTTCAAGATATTTGGGGATGTACAAGAAGACGAAAATGTAAAGCACTGTTTTTTTCCCATGTAGCCAGCCCATAATGTCTTGATGGAGCAAGGTTTTCAAGACAAGGGGGCTTCTGCTAGTCAACAATTAGTTCTCCTAAGTCTTACACCTTGATTATGATTATGCGGTTAAATTACACTTAAGATGTTTCCTATTCTTTTTCTCTTCCTCTCACCAATCACTCATGCCCTCTTCTTCTTCTTTTATCTCCATTCTCAGCATCATCACTCTCCCCTTATCCTGCTGCATGTTTGGTGACTTTTCTTGGAGATTTGGTTTCACTCAATGGTACTCGAACGAGGGTCTTTTGTTCAACCATTTTCTGTGCTTTAGCATCTCTTGCCTCTAGGGCTTCTTTGAGCTAGGTATCAATCACATTGAAAACATTTCTTGTCATTTGCCAACTCTTTCTGGTGTTGAGATTTAATGCTCTCAAGTTCTGTTTTCCGACTTAAGTCCATATCAAGCCATGCACCGCTTTCTTCATGGATTGTTTGATCAAGTTATGTGCTGCATTGCTCCTGGTGGGTTTATCTAGCATCCCAGTTTGCCATTGTTTCTACCATATGATCTGCAAATGCCTCTTGAAGTTAGGTGTAATATTTACTGAAAGTCTTCATTCGTCTTTGAAATTGTAGCAATCAGTCTTCCACCAACTTTTTCCTCTTACTGAGCAGTTGCTTAGTTTAATAAAGTTCATCAGCAATTGCTTCAACTTCAGTAGGCATGGCACATAGTGCTAGATGTTGTGCCTCTTAGTGTTTCAAAGGGAAATGTTGGAGGCGGGTCCACGGACATCCTTTACACTACTCCTCTACTAAGGGGGGTCGGGGTCCCTCTGGTCCACCTGGTCTCCTCTGATCCACCCTGATTGACTTGTTCTAAAATGGTACCGAAATGGTGCACAACAGGGCACCACAGGACAGCAGGATGCACTATGGTAACTATAACTCACCTTGGTGGAGCAGGAGGGCTGAATACAATTTGCTGATGTTGTGCCAAGTTCAGGACACAGAGGCCTTATAGTTGTGAAAGTCTTTGGAAGTCCTCAGACATAGCAGGATTTATTTCAAGCGCTCTTAGAATTATTGATCCAGATCTTCTTTGGCTCTATCAAGTCATAAAGTTGGATGAGTGAGGAAAGTGAACAATTCAGCTTTCATCAGAGCAGGGAGGTTGATTGGTGGATTCAGACCCTATTGATGGAGCATCTTCATTAGCAAAAACACAGTTTGTTGCCTGAGAGCCTTGTGGAGCCATATCATCGAGTTTTACATTTTGGTAAATCACATTTAATTCTGTGTAATCCTCATAGTACCAGTCATTTCAGTTAAACAGGAGATACTAATCTTAATTTCTGTAAAATATAAGCTATTTTTAGCTTTTACTCACAGTCCTTTTACATACCAAAGTTGAATATTATTGGCCCACATCTTTCCTCTTCAGTATGTAAAAAGTCTATCATTTATTGATAAATATGTCTGATATTTTGCACAAAATAAGATTAATGTTGTCTTTTCAACTTTAACTAATGGGATTGTTAAGGCTGCAATTAGAATCAAGGCCATTCAACAAAACATAAAATTCTACCACAAGAGGCCTAAGGGTGAGCCTGTTTTTTTGCTCATATTGCATGGAAATTAGATCATTGTCTATATCCATTGACCCCTAAAGACTAATTTCAGTATTCGAGTCTGATATAATAAGTTTGTTCAGTCTGGACTTATCATAAAATTCCTTGCCACGTTCTTCTTTTTCTTTGAGTAGAGATCTCTCTCCACTTGTCTTCACACTCTTCTGCTACCTGGCACTACCCCTTAAATGAGACTTCTTTAAGGTATATGTATCAGGTTTGGAGGTAATCAATAGTAACATGGGATGTTGGCCTTGTCCACCACTCTGATGTCTCATAGAAGGGTTCCTGTCTTATTTCTGATAACAGAACTTGCATGATAGTATGATAGGGTATTTCAGATACCGTTGAGTGATTTGGTTGAGTAAGAGCAGAACAGCACTGTCGGTGAATTGGATGGTTGACTCTGTATCCTTCGAGTTTTTTCTTCTTGATAAAGATCAGAAATATCAATTTACTATTAGGGCAGTAGCTAGATCTAATAACAGCAATAGACGAAGGGTATTTTGCTTATGATTTGGAGCAATTATATAGGGAAGGCATCATAGAATTTATAATAAAAAATGTATGCTATAAAGGGTGTAACAATACTTTATACTCAGAAGATCTCTACTCTTGTGCTTGATGTTTTGAAATAAACTGCTGAGAGATCTCGATATTTCTATTCCACATCTCTGTGCTCACGGGATAATTAGTTTTCTCATATACCTAAGTATTTCTTATACAACCAACTTGTCTATTGACAACGTGGGAATCTTGTTATATCCTGAACACTCTTCACTTCTATAAGCAACTTATTGATAAATAGGAATATTTCTCCAAGAGGGTGTGGATCGTATCTCTTAGTATTCATATAATCATTTATCTGAAGCAAATAGTTTGACCCAAACCCGTCCAAGTCTATAATGAAGAGTAATTACCATTAGACCGAAGATGGCCAGGCTGCTCTTTGTTGGCTCATTTGAAATTCGGGCTACCACTTCATACCTTCCTTCATTATTTGGCATTACACCACTCTAGCTATATATTGAACCAATGGTTCTGACTATAGTTATCGGTCATCTTTCTGCCAACCAGTCCGTTGAGGGTACCCTGACCCCCTTACTGGGCATGGACAGCATCTACTGACTATGGTAACATGATAGGCCAAAGGGTCTCATTTTCAAGTAGAATTTGTCCTGTTGCTGATTGACCACCTCTCGATACTCTATCTTTTAGTGATTGTATCTTTGTCCAACTTACTCCTATTTGAATTCTTCCACTTGTTTAAGAGGGCGACAAACCTCCTCTTATAAATTCTGTGAAAAGGTTCTAGTCAGATGGACAGCCAGGCAGTATATAGTGTAACAGGACCGATGATGAAAACTAGGTGTTTTGGCGAGGGGACGCAACTTGTCTGGTAATGTATGCTAAAGTACTCTTCCCACTATGGAGCCCAAGAAGGGTGAGTAGCATATGACTTTGAAGATTCATAAGTGAAGGTAGGGTAACCTTTTATCCTCAACTTATGGGTAATGAGCTGTGTACCTAACAGCATAGAAGACTTGATAATTAAATTTCATGAGAATCATATTATTTCTCTCAAATTTTCATCACATTTAACACATTTTTCTTTAGCCTCTAGATGTCTTTCTTTTCAGCTCTTAGAAGTATCATTATTCAAAACCAATCAATAGTGCTCTCTTCTTACTTGAAATTGGATATTCAATTTCCTTCTTTCTTTGAGGCCTTGACTCTATACATAAGAAACTTTTTGAACCATATATGATCAAAAAATCCCTTAAGCATGCTGTCATGTTTCCAGTTTCCTTCAAATAGGCCTGTAGAAAATGTGCCAATACAATAACAAGGCATATAGTATCTTGAAGCAGCCTAATAGGGTGAATAGTAATTCTTAAGCTTCCTCAGGTCAGCCCCAGATTTTGATACAAGAGAGTAGAGGTTTGGAGCTTCCTTGGCTACCTAGCACTTATTTTCAGTGTCAAAACGCAATTGGAGAGTAGATTAATTGAGCAGAGGCCTTTAGTCTATGCTCTAAAGAGTCGCTTTAACAAACGGCTAAAGAAAGTGAAGTACTTCTTGCAGAGTACAGCTTCAGCAGAAAACATAATATCACCTCCTGACACGAATCTATAAAGATGAACAAACCAAAGTAAAACCAGGGTTTATGATTCAAGAAGAGGAAGTTATCACAATACAGGAGAGATAATAAAGAAAACAAGAAAATAAGCAAAAAGGGAAAGTGGTAGCCATTAAGAGTGTACAATAGAATATTCAAGTGGCTGTTAATAGAGCAAAAGCAGCACTCAACCGCGGTGGAATTGATTTTATTATGGCTGAAAAAGAAAAAAAACCCTGTCAAGAATTTTAAAATCCTGGGTGGCATTATTCTAGCTGAACTTTTGATTCCAATTCCAGACCCAGAAATAAATTCAACAGCTAAAGACCTCAAGTCACTCCAATGACCTCCAAACCGGTTACCAGAGTTATTACTACTTGATTGGGCGATTCTGAACACCACCAACTTGAATGTAATTGATCTACAATAATCCGAGAACAATGATGCACAAGTAGAGGTTGAAATATATACTCAAAGGGAACATATTAAGAAAATATATGAGACACAAAGAGGTTCTATTACTGGGAATGATTATCAGGATCTGTTTGATGCATTGGATACTGATTCTTCATGTATATCAGATGACTCTATTATCAGAAATGCTGATTTTATAGCCTTGAATTCAAGCTAGATAAATAGTTTAGAGATATAGATATCTGGTTGATAACTAGTATTATGTACATTACTAATTAAATTAAAAAAACAAAATAAAACCTGTTGTATTGTGTTACACTTGCTTTTGCATTGCACTTGCCTTTCCCAAATATAAGCAATGAGAAATAGGAGGGTAACCAGCTATTAAGTCTTCCACTATTTTCTTAAACCTCTCAGTGTTTCTTATCTACTCGTCAGATAAGAGGTTGAGGTATACACTTGATTATTAAGGAAAGAATTTTAGTCAGTATAAAGGTATTTTAATTGTACAGAGTATAATTAGAAAATGACAGTGAATGATTGTGTAAAGAACTAACTATCCTCTTACCCTGTACTACTTAAATAGTTCTTTTTACAACTGCTTAGTTAGTTAAAACAATACTTATGAGTCCTTATCATGACTCATGTAAAATCATTACATCATATGACTCAAGTGAGTTATTATCAAATAATTCACTTTAACCAAATATGAGTTATACTCCACTCATATGTGAAATCACATGACCGAAATGTAGTCATAGTGTGAAATACCCCAAACCCTAAGATTTGCAAGTGCTAATCTTTTGAGAATCTACAAACCTTACCAGATTTGTAACAATTGGTAATAAAATTTTTTGATTTTAATACAACATATAAGCTTATTTCTATGTCTTAATACTAATTTATATTTCTCTAACATCTTTTTCCGCTCTTACATCATTTTCTACTTCTACAATTATTAGACAAAAGTCTTGGCAATTAATCAGTAATGAAAATAAAACAATATACAGTCTCACACTACGTACTTCTATCATAGTGGAAAATCATATGATACAGAATTACACTAAATATCTTCTTACATCTTTACTACTAGAATATATTTTCATGTTTTATTCATCACCTTCTTCTACTCCCAAAATCCTATTATCTACCTTTTATATAATATACCTTGAATGCATAGGTCTTTCGCTATTTTGCAACTACCAAAACTTTTGTCTAGTCACTACCTTTAATAATTTCCAATGGCTTACATTTTACCTTCTTTCTATTTTCTGTAATATCTCTTATTATATAATATACAATAATTACTTTTATATCTATTCATAATCTAGCATTACTTTACAATATATATTATACTAGAATAATCTTATGACTTATTCTATACTCTTAACTACTTCCTTTAGTATTGTTGTCTTTGGACTTTGGGTAATTACTTCTTGTATTATTCTATATAGTGCTCAGACTTGGCCTCCGCCTTAGTCCTGCTTCTGTAATGTTTCACCTCTTCTTAGTGAATGCACTTCTACAATCATTTTCTCCTGCTTGTCTTTATTCAAAATCGAATTGTTTTTAGCTTACCTACATTATTCTATATCCCGCTTGTTAAGCAAACTCAATCAGATAATATTCGAATCTGCAATTTAGCAATGGTATCCGCACTTGTACTGAAACACTTTTGCTGTTGCCGGCCTGTCCGCATTGTAAGATTGACAGCGTACCTGCTCTTTGGCCCTTCTCCTAGAACTTTCTCATTGGAAAGAAAAAACAAAAAACAAAACGTGATACAAAATGTTAGAGCAATTAAAATGGAATTATTCAATCCCAGGGAAACAGAAATTTGTAGCAATATAGAAGAAACCTTTCGATGGAAAGGGCAATGCGAAGGAAGGAAGATTGAAGTAAAAGGAGCCCACTATTAGTCAGAATCAACTTCCTGAATTTCCACCTCATCCTCGTCGCCGTCGCCTTCATCGGCAGACGTTTCAACCGGCATTGGTTCGTGCTTCTTACGACTTTCAACCCTCCATTGATTACTACTTGACGGAGTAGACTCATGCTCACCGGCCTTGCTCAAATGAACAATAGAGTATTGTGCTCCCTGAGTAGCTCTACGAGCTCTCTCTGGGAAGCGGCGCTCTCTATCTGGCGCCGCGACCTGGACCGGAGACTCGGTACCAACCTTGCGACGTTTTCTTGCGGTGACGGGAGGGGACTCATCGTTGTCCTCGACATCAACAGCGTTGATGATGGTGGATTGCTTGGGTACCCTAGTCGTCAGAGAACTAAGTGTGGCATTCGGTGCGGGAATTCCGCCGTTCGAGAGGCTTTCCGCAACAACCACCATCTCATCATAAAGCTTGCGGTCAAAGTCGACAAATTCGAAGGAAGTTGCAGAAAGTCTGAGAGCTCTAGATTCATCATCGCGATTGAAGAATTCCATGATATCCTTGAGAGTGAAATTGCGGATCTCGCCGGGCGTCCTAAGCCCTTTGTCAAGGAGCATTTTCGAACCCCAGCCGGTGTTTATAAACTTCTCGGCCCATTTCTTTTTCACGACGGGATCGGAGTTTTGCCAGACTGATAGAGGAACCACTCTACGACCGCCAACCTTGTACTCTCCGTAGAAGGCAAAATGCGCCTTGTCCATCTTTTTAAAGATCGGATAGCGCGACGCCAAAAGCTCGCCCTCTGCGTTGTGGAGATCGATGAGCTCACAAGTGTCACCAATGGCCTTGGGTGGGCTGAAATGGAGATCGGGTGTGAATACGATGTAGTATTCGTAGTGCAGTACGTTCTCCTTAGTAACCTGAGCCACTGTCTTCCCTGGACGCGTACCAGTAATCGCTTTAATGGCGTCGGCCGTAAACCAAAATGGCTTCTCGGGAAGGTTTTTCGGCAATTTGCGGTCGCGAGCGAGTACTTTGGCGGATGGTGGTGGAATCTTCTTGCCCGGCGTTGACGTCGGGATACTTGGCATGCCTGGTCCGATTGAGGCTAACAACGGCGCTGCTTTCTTCGCGGGGGTTCTGGCGGTCTTTTGATTAACCGCCACGAACCCACTGGAGGGTACCTGCTCCTCAGCTTCTGATTCCGACCCCGACCCCGACCCCTCTTCAATCGGATCTACTGCGGGCGGCGACTTAGCTTGAGGTTGAACCCTACCGCCCATCAGTGGGCCAGCTCTTCTCGCCTTCCCAAATCCTCCTCTAGTTGGAACCATCTTCGGAGCTTCCACAGCATTCTCGGTAGATGATTCGTCTGAACCCGAGCTCGGATCCCCACCCTCCCGGACAGGCGCCCTGCCGCCCCCCCTTCCTCTGCTAGGTCTGCCTCTCGTTGGACGCATCTTTTGAATAGGGCGCTCCTTAGACTTGTTCGGCTCGGTAGCCGACAGAAACACAGGCGCTTCGGGGACTGGCGATTCGGTGCGGGGGAGCGGTGCTGGTGGAGCCGGGGCAACGTTCTCGCGGTCGCTGTCGCTGGCGTCCGGCATCGTCATCTCTATATCCTGGTCGGCAGCCGGCTGTGGTATATCGTAATCTTGATATTGGGTGGTTAGCGGCTATAGAAAAGCTACGAAGTGAAATAATCTCGGACAAAGAAATAATCTTACCGGGGGACATCGTCCTCTCAAAACTATCGGCAATAGTGCCGTTATGCTTTGGCTTCTCTGCGGGCTGAATTGAACCAGCCTTATCACGCGAAGCACTCGTCGGCGCCTCAAAGGCTTCAGAGCTTAATCGCCGTCCCGCGGACGGGGTCACCTCTGTGTGCGCCAACGCTTTCCGGAGTTCACTTAATTCCTGAGCCTTAAACTGGTCCTCAGTGTCGCGCATTAAACGTCTGAGTTCTTCGATCTCCCGATTTTGAGCTAGGCTCTGTTCAGTAAAACTGGTTAGAATCGAGTGTTGGGTCCCTTGTATATGGTCTAGCTTCTCCGTAATCAGCTTAAACATTTCGCGCATGTCGAGCTTAGATCCTAACATAGTCCCACTTATCAGAAATTATGACAACATATTGTGCGGATGAACTTACCACCAGCGGCATTCGCGCCGCTTCCGGTTCTACTGAAAACCATATCTGAGATTGAGTTCCCCTGTTGTACCAAATTCGATATTTAGCAAGAGGGCAGAAGGCGAGCCCAACGTGTGTTCGGGGGGAGGGGGGGAAAGTTTTATAATAGTGGCAAAAAAAAAAAAAGAGAGAGAGAAAGAGAGAGAGAAAGAGAGAGAAGAAACCAAAAGCAAGGACGTGGTAAGAGTACAAAAACAAAATACGCAATCGAAACAATCAAACTTAAAACAGGTTCTAGAAAACTAATAGCTGATGAATGGGAAAGAAAAGCAAACGGAGTGGAAAAGCCCTGTGACACCAATTGGGTGGATTGACTTACAGAAGTGTAATAAGGGGAAACTGGATGCAGGTGTGTATAAGTGTTGAAGGATGTTTGTGATGAGGGAAATAGAGGGGAAATATAATGGGAAAGGTAGGAAGCCAAGCATGGTAGGAAATGACTCATATGGCTTGGCATTAGCTCCAAACATGTCTTGGCACTCCAGAGTTTATTGAAACATCTAGTATTAATTATGCTATTTATCATTAAATGGAAGAGGTTTTAAAATATAAAATATAAGTAATATTTCAATGATATATAATATTTGAAAATATGAAAGAAGATCTTGATTGTTATTCTCTCTATTAGAACTATCAATCTACTTATTTCAATTGAGTTATTTTTCCCAACTTCAGATTTCTTCTAATTTTTAATATATTTCACTTAGGAAATTTTTTTGAATTTTACTTAGTTTGCTTTTATCAATGCTTATATTCAAGTTCACCTTTTTGATTACATATACTTCATAATCTCTTTGCTTCATTTCCACCTTCATCTTATTTTATTCTATATTATTTCTACATAGTTCTACTCTTATCCAATATTTTGACATACTGTATATCTTTCTTATACTTATTCTACTCTCATACATTTTAATCCTAGCTAATTGCATCCGCACTATCTAAATTAATAATACCTTTTAGTGTTATTTAACACAGTTTAAAGTGTTTCAAGCATTTTAAATAAAATAATTTGCTTGATGTTATTTGCAATCAGAACATAATAGGTTTATTAGATGGATTGAAAGGCATCTGGCTACTTTTTTCTCTCTCCCATTTGTCCCAAGACTAATTTAAGATCGGGAATAATAATAATAATTTAGCCCTTGAAATCGATTACACCCATCACTCAATTTGTGTGTCACCTGTCAAAAACATTCAGCTACTAGAAAATAGCTCGATCACAAACTGCTTTCAGAAAGGTATAATATTCATTAACTTTATCAAAAAACTGGCTCTGAGTATGCCTGCCTAATCCCATACGGTATGATACAAGCATATTCCCCGGGCCCTTCCTCCGAACCTCTGCCCGAGAAGACCGCTTGGCGGAAACACATAAAGGGCTGTTTGGAGGGACCATTTTGCGTGGCTCCCAACCATGGTTTGGCTCAAACCATTGTTTGTAACAACGCCGGTGTTTGGTAGATGTGAATTACAAACAACGGTTTGCAACAACCACCAATTTTTTGACCGTTTATAAAATAAGATAGGGTTCTTTCAACCATGGTTTGCAGCCAGCCAAATTTCACAAACATGTCACGCCAAACAGCCCCTAAACTGACATGATTTGACTTGATGCCGTAACAGCCCTTACGGGAGCAGGCTAACCCAGTTGCGAATAGTAGTTGGGGAAATCTAGCGGGTTCAATTTAAAGGTATATCCTATGTAGAAAACGGTGGATTTGACGAGTTTTTACGGCATTGCGCACTCGGTCTCGAGGGTTGACATTATATCGCCCTCTCAGCACCATGACGGTCCCTGGAGCCTGGCAACACTTGATTCTTGGCTATCATTTGTCCCTCGGTGAGAACAAAACTTACCTTCCTCTCATGAATCCCGGGGAGCAAGAACGACACAACCCCGCAACCCCTCTGGCCCTTATGATACCTGTTTTTCGCACTTTTTCGCCCTAGCCCTTGTGCCGAACAAATACCGGTAGCTCCATGTTTTATCTCATCGCGCTTACCTTCCAAGAAATCCTAACATGCTAAATTTTATCACGGCAACCGCCTTCCCCCCATCACCACGCCAAAAAAATTTACCCCGCCCAAACAGAAAAGTAAAAACCGCAATCATGCCACCTCCAACTCCGTTGTCCATCAAGACCTCCTCCGTCCTCCGTTTGATCAAGGAAGAAGCTTCCTATCATGAAGAAACTATACAACAGAAGGCTGCTGTAGAAAGATTGGAGCTGGAAGGTGCGGATGAGTATGACCTTCGCCAACCGGTTCGGCATTTCCCAATCTTTTTCTCGTTTAAAGTCAGGATCTCTTATGGGCTGACGCTTACCTACGTTTGCTTTCTTACGATAGAGACAAGTCCTCGAACAGACTATCGTGATGGCACCGGCGGTCCGCAAGCAATTGCACGCGGCGCTCAGTGCATTGTCTGAAGCAATGGTCTGCTCCTTTGGGTAGAAGCAGTAAAAAGGAAAACGGTACCGTACTAACAAAGCTTAGGAGGCAGCACCGGAGTCCGAGAGCAAGGAGAACAAAGAGAAGGCAGAGGGGGCTCTTGACGACGGGAGGAAGGTCCTTGAGGAGCACGGAGTGCCGGAGTAATTGCCGCGTATGGAGTTACGGGTTTGCGGGGCGTCTGTTGTTTTCAACTGCGGTGCCGTTTTCGTGTTTCGTCCCTACCCCAAGATATCCATATGATAGTCCCAATTTATTGCCCTACTCATGATTCCTAAGCTAAAGCCATCGAACCGTCTCCTAATTGTCCAATTATTTACTACTCTCGATAGAGGTCTAGACCCAGCACAACCCATCTCGCGCCGATCAAAGCAGCCCTTGATGATTCAACGCTACCTATCCCTCCCTCAATCCGTGCTTTGGAAGAACGAAATCCAGTCCTTAGGAAACATAAAGGGCCCGGGCTCGATGACTCATTTCAGCAGAATGAAATAACTCTAATGGCAGTGAGGGCGGTGCAAGACGGCGATAACTTACCTTCATGACATTGAATAGACAAAAAGGGCTGTAATCATAGGCTGACCACTGGGATAGGATTACCGGCATGGCTCGCCAATGCTCGTGCAGAAACTGTCACGTAAGGCCGATTCCGCTCGTTCCATGTTCGGGACTCCTCTTCCTAGCTTGTTCTCCCGACAGGCACCAGTACAAAATTATTACCAACCCCCGAGCTAACCTACACACTCTGCAATATCCCTTGCCGTTTAGAGAGGTGAAACAACAACGAATTCAGTGCTACCGGTACCAAGAAATAGGGACATGAGGAGCAGGGGAGGAATTGCTGTTCAGATTGCGAAGAACAATGAGTGATATAAAAGAAAAAGGACAAAACAGGATGGGAGAAAGAAGACATTGGAATATCAAATGTTCAAGTTGGTACTCTTGTTAACTATTTCAAGGGTGCAAAAAAAGGGAAGGAAAACAGGGAAATAAAACAACATGACACAATTAAGGTTGTAATAGAAGTTTATTTAGTTCGTGTGTCATATTATTTTTCAGTATTACTAATATTGATTTTATATTTTAGGCTCAGTATGGTATCTCTATACATAATTCCACTAAGATCACGTGATGACAAAAAAATTCTACGCTGACGTGACTGTCAACCCTCTTCTCGAAGGCCATGACGTAAAACTTCAGGCCTCTTACATTGAATATCGAGTGTTATCAGTACTTCCTTCCTTTGTTTAACTCCACTTTCAAACTGATCAAAATTGAGGTTGTGATTTACCTTTTAACGATGTCTGATCAGAATCAAAACTTCACCTGTAGCACTTGCCGCCGGGTGCTGCCTTTTGAATCATTCGGGATTAACAGACAAGTCAATCGACTGAGGACAGGTAGCCAGTGCCGTGCCTGATCATCTACCAGATATCGTGCATGCCATCGTGCTTCTACAAGCAATCACATTGACAGAGGGCATTCCCACTCTGTTAC
This sequence comes from Tuber microsphaerosporum, assembly GCA_003521225.1. Taxonomy (NCBI): domain Eukaryota; kingdom Fungi; phylum Ascomycota; class Pezizomycetes; order Pezizales; family Tuberaceae; genus Tuber; species Tuber microsphaerosporum. Next base: position 34,513 of record QOVD01002300.1, read on the forward strand.
TACTCGACAATCTCCCACCCAGGACCGCTCTTCCACTAGCGCAACTACTGCACCGTCAGGCTGCCCATCCGCAGCTCAATGTTCTCAAAGGCTAACCTGAATGACTAGCAGAGGTGTTTGAACCACCATTCATGCGATAGTTATTCGCCCGGCTGAGGCCACAAATCTTCTAAGAGGGCGAACGTTGCAGTGAATAACAGCTAGAGATGTGTCAATTCGTTTTGCTCTCTTCAGTCTCTCAATTACTTGCCGGCACTGTGGAGCATTGCATATTCTGGAGGAGCAAGTGACCGCATCCTTAGTGACTTCTCCCCCGTTCTCAGTATGCTGTTTGGACAGTAAAGTCGCTCTTCCAGTGGTTTCCACCCCATCGCTACTTTGGCAGAGGCTTTTCAATGGAGAACACACCAGCTCTGTAACGTTTCTTAACAATATTCGTGCATACAACAACTCCTTCTCCTTCCTCTCCCTTGGTGTATCATTGACCTTAGCATAATGCAGCGGCCGGGCCCCTATGTATTCTGGATTCAAGGCCAGCTTGCGCATCTCATGGGCTCACTTACTAGTAGTGAATCCCCTTGCTATGCCCAGATATATTTTCTTGGAGACCCTGAGGAGCAGGTACAGGCCCGGCTTCATAGAACTTCTCTACGCACTGAAATAATTCGAGAGCTGCAGGATGAGCTTCTTTCTGTCAATCCCAATACTCAACAGTGGCAATTTGCTTTTGAACGTCCCTCTAAGGCTTCTCATACAGAATATTTGACAATTCGGCTTCAACAGACTGTTCGAGACCCTCGGCGATACAATCTACCCACATCTCCTAACGAGGTTGCAGCAGTCATATTACACGAGCATGAGGATGAGTTTACCCGTGGTAGTGAGTTTATTGTGAAAGCCCGACTGTGAGACAGCTCACCCGTTTTGATGAGATGCATCCTGCAAATATGCCCCTAAGATTTGTTCTTTTCGTTCCCGCTGGTGATCAAGGGTGGCATTCAGAAATTCCTTGTGCTAGGTCAACAGGGCCTCGAGAGTGAATTACACAAAAAGTATTCTACGCATATCATCTCTTTACGCTACGAAATTCCTTTAATATTGTCCACCGGAGATACGCTTTGTTTCATGAATGGATTGTGGACTCATGGGTACAGACTGAGGCCAATCGTCTGCGGTACCTCCGACTCAATCAGAGTCAGCTTCGCACTGATCTTTATGCAGGTGTAATGGCAAATATTGGCTTGGATGATCATTAGGATCCTACTTCTATTGGCCGGGGATTTATTCATTCTTCTTCCTTTGTCGGTGGAAATCGGAGTATGGTCCAGCTCTATTAAGACGCCATGACACTATGCCGAGTTTATGGGAAGCCTGATCTCTTTGTGACAATTACATGTATTCGAAACTGGCCAGATATTTGTGGTAATCTTCTTCCACATCAGAATTCCACTGACCGTCCTGATTTGATTTCAAGAGTTTTTAAGCTTCATCTACACGAAATTCTGCGAGATATCCTCAAGGTTGATGTTCTGGGAACAGTTGTGACATATGTGGGGGTTACTGAATTTCAAAAAAGAGGACTTCATCATTTTCACCTTCTTCTTTTCTTTGATTCAGTTAGTAAATTACACAATCCGGCAGACTACGACACAATAGTATCCGCGCAGATTCCAACCGAAGAGACACATCATGAGCTCTATGATACAGTCACCAGGAATATGCTTCACAGCTGTGACTCGAGATGTCTTAGAGAGGGCAAATGCCAAAAAGACTTTCCTAAAGAGTGGGCACCAGAGGCAACTGCTATTCAGTCAGGCTACCCGGTGTATCGTCGTCGTCATGCACTATCGAGAGTTTTTACTAAACTCATTGATGGACGTAAAGTATCCTTTACACACAAACATGTCGTACCATACAATCTGTTTCTTTGTGCAAAGTATGACTGTCGTATTATTGTGGAAATCTGCTGTTCATTCCGGGCTGTTATATATCTCCTTAAATATGTCTTTAAAGGCTCTGATAGGGCGGTGCTGCAATTTGGTCGAAATAATCAGAGGGATATGGATGAGATTACAGCATATACGGACACGCGCTATGTTTCTGCGCCTGAGGCCGCTTATCATCTCTTTCGCTTTCTCCTCCATGAATCTGCTCCTCCTGTCCTGTGTCTTCAGGTTTATTTGCCAGACCAGCATGGGGTTACTTTCAATAATGGGGAAGCACTTTCGGTCCAAGTTGAACAACGGCAACTCTGGAAGACGACACTCACGAACATTTTTGAAGCAAGTCGCAAAGGAATTGGCAACCCCAGAAGACTACTTTATGTGGAGTTGCCAAACTACTTTTCATGGGATCCTACAGCAAAAGAGTGGAGAGTTAGAAGGAGGGGTACCGCAATTGGACGTATGCCAATGGCTGGCCCACAGTCTGGAGATCGCTTTTTTCTTCGTATTTTGCTCTGTTATGTCCGTGGCCCTACCAGCTTTACCGATCTTCGTACAATTAATGATTTGGAATATCCTACCTTTCGTGCTGCATGCCAAGCTTGAGGGCAAATTGATGATGATGCTGAGTACGATGACTGCCTTCAGGAGGCTATAGGACTTCAGACAGGTCCACAGCTACAGTCTCTCTTCGTTATAATTCTCTGTGATTGTGCTCCAGCTGATCCCCGTCATCTATGGGATAAGTATGCACTAGAGCTTGCTGATGACTGCCAAATACACCTTCGGCGTCTTGGACTCCATAATCCTACCGAGCATCAGGCTAAAGAATACTGCCTTTGTCTACTCCGCTCTTCCCTCCGTCTTCGGGATTCAGCTCTTGGAGACTTTTCCCTTCCAACATCCGGTGACACAGAAGTCTTGAATCTTGATACAGATGTGGAAACAGAAACATATATTGATGGAGAGGAACTTGAAGCTGGACTCTCACGGCTAAGTCAATTCCAATTTTATGCTTATTCGACTATTACCTCCTCGATTCAGTCAGATTCTACGTCACTGTTCTTTTTGGATGGACCAGGCGGTACTGGCAAGACAACAGTCATTCGGCTAATTCTAGCCTATACTCACTCCTGTGGTCAGAGTGCTATAGCGGTTGCTTCAACCGGAATAGCTGCCCAACTTCTCCCCCGTGGTCGTACAGCACACGCATATTTTGGAATCCCAATACCAATCAATGCAGATAGTGTCTCCTCTGTTCAAAAGCATACTCAGGCCGAGTCACTTCTCCAGAATACAAAGCTTATTGTCTGTGATGAATCTCCATCCCAACATCGTCCTTGTTTTGAGTGCGTTGACCACTTACGTCAAGATTTCTGCTTTCCCGAGAAGCCCTTGGCGGCATCACTATGCTCTTTGCAGGTGACTTCCGGCAAACCCTACCAGTTATTCCCCATACATCTATGGCCCAAAGTGCAGCCACAAGTATTCTATATACTTCATTCTGGCAACATACCCACCACCTCCATCTTACTGAAAATAGTCGTATACAGACCAGGAATATTGATGCTGCTGCTAGGGAAAATGCTAAAGCCTTCATGAAGTGGATTGTCCAAGTGGGCGATGGCGATCCTTCACTCACAGTGGTTGATAACTTTCTCCCAATTCCAGTAAAGTATTTGGTACAACCACAAACCGTTGATGAACTGCTCTCACGTGTTTACGATAGCATATCAACTTTATCCTATGACCTGCAACAGTTCTTTGCTACAAGAGCGATCCTTGCTCCACATAATGACACTGTTGACATGGTCAATAGCCATATGCTCCAACGGATTCCAGGTACAGCGGTCATATTCCTTAGCGAGGACTCTGCCGGAAACGATGACAATGATATTTATCCGGTAGAATATCTTAACACTCTCACTTCACTATCACTTCCACCACACAAGCTAGAGATGAGAATTGGAACCCCAGTCATGGTTATCCGAAATATTGCTCCACGGGACTGAATATGCAATGGAACGCGTCTTATTGTTACTTTACTTGGTAGGCGTGTGAGTGAAGGAAAGATTTTAACTGGTGACTTTGCCGGGCAGCGTGTCTTTGTCCCACGCATCATATTCACCTCCGGTCAAGATGAGACTCTTCCAGTCCATCTTCGGAGAAAACAGTTCCCATTGCGTCTTGCCTTTGCAATGACAATCAACAAGGCCCAGGGACAGAGTTTAAGTCATGTTGGCATTTCACTTGAACAGGAATGTTTTGCTCATGGTCAATTATATGTGCCTCTATCACGGGTCACTAATCCTCAAAACCTCCATGTTCTACTCCGCTATGATATTTATGGTAGACACAATCTAACACCGAATCCAGTTTTCCGCACAGCCCTTCCCCACATTCGTTGACCCTTCTTTTTTTCTTGCTTTCAATGGTTCGAATGTTTTTTTCATTGCGTTTTTTGGTCCAAATCATTTCATTTCATTCTTTCTAGCTTTCCCCCTTAAGAGCAAAGCAAAGCCCCGTGTACACATGATAACTGAACATCTTCCTTATCGTGCCTTTTAATATTCAATATTACCTTCAGGGTCTACTAACAAAAGGCCAGCCTTTCCCCATTCTCTAAAAGTGAAGCCTTTAAATCTGAAAGTGAAGAGCCATTTAAAGAGTACGCTTAGCATTCCACTTTAGTGCATTGCAAAAAGCCGCCTCCGAATCCCGAAGCGTAGCGAAGGGCCATCCGGAGTACCGGCTGGTAGTACAATGAAAGAAATTTGATATTTCTGAAAACAGGATATTTCCTGATTGTAAAGCAATGACAATCTCAAAGAAAATATTTAAATTGCACAAAGATAGCTAACACATCTTTGTATTAAGTAAGTAAGTATGAAGTCAAGCAGAAGCCTGGCAATTACAAAGTAGCAGAAATAGTAATGTTGTGAAATATTGTAGAACAAGATATCTAGATTTTGCAACATTACTATTCCAACTACTTTGTACTAGCTGGGCCTTCAATTGGCTCCATATTTACTCACAAGATATAGAATAGTGTTAGCTATTTCAATATGATTTAAATATTTTCTTGAGGTTGTCATTGTGTTTAGATAAGAAAATATGCAATTTTCAGAATTATAAATTATTTATTTTATTGTGATATGCCAAAAGGAGGTTGATTTTTATTTTCAAGTATGTATTGTGAAAGTTCAAGAACTTATGTAGGGTGTTAGTAATGCTATTTGCTTCTTATCCTCTATTTTTTCTTACCTACACCCTATGACCAGTACATTTTCCATTTTAGCCTATAGAAGTTCTTGATTCTTATTATATGATAGCTTGGAGGCTTTAATTGCAGTGGTTGTTCTTAGAACTAATTCTTTGATTGAGATATTGATTGATCTCATTATGATTGATAAACCTATAAGACTTTCTATTGATCTTTACTCATTTCTCTGATGGTTGGTAGAGCAAGATTTTGTTGAAATGGAAATGATACTAAGGCTTATTGTACAAGATATGTAACAAAAAGACAAAGTGCTAATCAATTAGATGTCATGACACAGGCAAATGATTAGATAAAGCGGCATAGATGACCAGTATATGGGAATATTTTGGCAATATTCCAGGTGGTTCAAGCCTGACATCTGACATTTGCCTGATATGAAGTTTAATTAATAGGTATTAACGGTGTAGAACATCAGCAAAAGTTCACATTAGACCTCTATACCTCATGATGTACAGGAGGTATGTAGGGCCAAATTATGAAACAGGAGTTATTGTATCCAAGATATGAATAAGCGAACTCTCAGATAGGCCACGATACTGTTGCTATGCTAGCTAAGCGAGACGCACAGAGTCAGATTGAGGACTTCAGGAAGCATTCCAAGTACATTAAGACTATGTCTGCTTCCCCAGGTGGACGGAATCCATACTGGAACAATACCGGAAAAATACTGGAACAATAGTTAAAGGCCTCCTAAGGTCATAATTTTACAATAGGTTATCAGATTTGACCTATAAAAGATACTACTGAGACATGTTTCAAGTCACAATTCTAAATCCAAATTGCCTATTTAGGCTAGTAGAAGACTTCCAGGAGTGAAATATAGTTTTATTTATTTTTATTTATATAAACTGGTAAACTAAGCTATTACCATTACTATATACAAAGAGAGGGGGCCTTAGAAAAGGTGCAATTCAGACATTGAAACGCTGTAAAGAATGCTCCCGATGAGGGGAATCAAATGGTGGTATCTGCTTAGCGATAGGATCCCTGTAGCCAAAGTTATTATAAAGGATAGTCAATAGTTCAAAATTCTGCCCAAGTGTAAAAGGGTGAAGAAAAGGCCTTTAGAATGGTGCAAATGGGACGTTTAGAGGCTCAAAGGAATGCTCTCGAGTAGGGAAATCTAGCCCAGGTATCCACTTGTTGATAGCACTCCTGTAGGCTGAGCTCTGTTGTGAGATACTCTGTAGTTCAAAATTCTGTCCAACTGTAAAAGGGGGAAGAAGAGACCTTGAAAAAGGTGCAAGTGGGACTTTTAAAGGCTCTTGGGAATGCCCTCAGGTGGGGTAATCTAACCCCAGTATCCGCTTGTTGATCGCATGCCTATAGCCTAAAATAACATATAAAATAGGCAGAGGTTCAAAATTCCGCCCAACACGAACGATCTCCTCTACACCTCCGGCGATTGAAATCGCAACACCTTGAGAAATCATCGTCAACTCGATCCTCTCCCTCTCCCCTCCTTTGATGGCCTCGCTGCCTATGGGTGTGACGACACTCCCTTCTTCCTCCTCTACTATGGCTTCACCTGGAGAAAGCGTTGTCCAAGGAGTTGTTTAAAGGCGGTTCTCGTACTCTCCACTCGTCCCACTTGCGGAAGCCTCGCTTAGCGATTGCCCACGCTCGGCTTGACTTCTTTCTACGTTTACGGGTGGCCTTACAGTGTCCGGACCTCAGTGGAAGTACTTCTTTGGTTGTTAGCTTGTTCCTTGCTCGGGAAAGTTTCGGTCAGTAACTTCGTGGTACTCGCCTTCATCTCTCCGTCAGAAACCATTCGGGCATGGCCTGTTTGTCGGTTGTTTCTAGCGAGTTGTTTGCCCTCCACCCTCTCTCCTCGTTTCGTTGTTTCGTCCCGCAGCTCGGTTACAGCCACCCCCATGTCCTGCAGGCGCCCTCTGCTTACAGAGTTGGCTATGGCCACTTCCTTTGGCTGGCACCCTCACTGCCTGGTGGCTCCACTCGCGCCCCGCGATTGCCAACGGTCGCACTCCTCGGTTACGGCACTTCATGGTATTGCACTACCTCCTTGGGCCACCCAAATCCCTTGGTATCAATCAATGTAATTGTTTTCGGTCTCTTTCGTGTTATGATTACCCCTTTTGTATTTACAAGGTGATGGCCGACCCCTTTCTGGATCGTAAATGTAGCTTGTTTTATGTTTTTTCTAGTTAGGTTGTTTCTTCTCATGGGTCTATACTTTGTTTGTCTTTCCTGTTGCTTGTACTGGTTAGACTTTACGCTTCTGGTTCATTGTACTCGGACTGGTTTTGGTTTTTACGGGGTAGGAGGTTACGGCAAGTGGTTCTCCTGTTGTTTCCTGCTTGTGGAGTTTGAGGGATTTTGTTTGTCGCCCCCCTGGGTTAGTCGGCTTAGTTTTTCTTTCTTCTCTGCAGGATCGTGCGGTTGGGCCCATACCAGAGGGTCTTGGGATGATGGCATTTTCCACTGGCGCCAGGTTGGATCGTTGGGGTTTTCTTGGCCATATTTTGTGATGCATGTCTCGTTGTACCTCTGTAGTTGTAAACTCTGCAAAACTGTTAGAGAAAAAAAAAAAAAGAAGAAAAAAAAGAAAAAGAAAAGGGAAAACAAAAAAGAGAATTCCGCCCAAGTGTCAAAGTATGAAAAGGGGACCTTGAAAATGGTACTATGGGGATGTTTAACAGCTCAAATTGAAGCTGCTGAGTTCACCAACCTAGCTCAAGTATCCACTTGTCGATCGCATGCCTATAGCTTAAGATAACAAACTGAATAGTCAGAGGTTCAATATTTTGCCCAATTGTAAAATTGAGAAAAGGAGACATTGAAAATTGTACTATAGGGACGTTTAAAGATTCAAATCGAAGCTGCTGAGCTCATAAATCTAGCCCAAGTATCCGCTTGTCAATATCATGCCTGTAGCCAATTGTATAGTCAATTGTTTAAATTCCCACCCAAGTGTAAAAGTGTGAAAGGAATACCTTGAAAATAGTGGTATGGGGACGTTTAATGTCTCAAATTGAAGCTGCCAAGATCGCCAAGCTAGGCCAGGTATCCGTTTTGTCGATTGGATGCCTCTAGCCTAAGATAACATATAGAATAGTCAGAGGTTCAAAATTCCGCTCAAGTGTAAAAGTGTGAAAAGCTGACCTTGAAATTGGTACTATGGTAACATTTAATGGCCCAAATTAAAGCCGCCAAGCTCACCAACCTAGTCCAAGTAACTCCTATTTGATCGCATACCGGTAGCCCAAGATAGTCAATTGCTCAGTCAGTATAGTTACAATAGCCTTTTATCAAGAAAGGTGAGATCAACTTTCTTCTAAGTTCTAGGTAAGGTTTAGTTACCCCCTATCACGGAGTATTCTCACTTATTCCTGGCTGTGGAGATGGGTGAAAGAAAAGGAGAAAGGGGTTGTCAAAGGGTCAAAGTGGCTTCTTGGAGGGTCAAAGTGGCCTCCAGAAGGTGAAAGAGGACGCTTCAAGGGTAGTCTGGCAGTGGGGCTCAAAATACCAGGAATTTGTTTTGAAAATCTCGCAACAGTAGCCAGGGCAGGGTTAAAAAGTCTTAGGATCCTAGTTCTAGTACTACAAAATTCCAAAAGTATTTGGTCACCTTGGCGCCAAGGTGTCCTATTCCTGTGGAAATTGATTAGTGCAGCATAGATGACCCTTGCTGAAGAGTAATTCTGCCTCCCAAAGACTCATTTACGATGTTTTTATCACATAGCACATTTTGTCCTGTGAAAAGGTCTAAGCAAAATGTGATTTTACCAGGGTTGAAAAATCTTGGCAGTATTGTACTTCCACACAGGTCACTTAGAAAGAACAAAGTTTTCAAGAGGACCTCAGGAAGCGGCTGGCCACAATGGAGAAAGTCCGGATTACATCAGCAAGATGTTTCCACCGCTTCTTAAGTCACCTCTCTACCCATCGTCCCCTTGAACCAATTCGTCCACCACCCAGCACTAAGGTCCACCCGTTTTACTCGTACCCTTGGTCCGCGGTACTGGTCCACACATCCCTCGTCCTTGCGATCACTGGTTTACCATTCCCTCGTACCGGGGATCTCTGGTCCACCCTTCCCTTGTCCTCCAGTTTACAAGTTTTTGATTTCTATCACTATCTCTGCCTTGCTTCCCCCCTCCATGTCACCTGATCCTTTCACTTCTCCTCCCTGTATTCCTCAGACCCTTCTTTCCGCTTTTTGTCTCACCCTTGGTTCTTGCTTATGATCCCCTATCCATTCTGTTTACATGCGGTTTGCCTTCTGATTTTCCTCGCCATGATCCTGCTTATCCCAGTTCTGCCTCTGCCCTTTACTGGTTCTTCTGTAGTTGTCTAGCCACGGACAAGCTCTTCCCTGGTCCTTGTTCCTTCCACCCCCTTTTCACTTATTTCGCCCAGCCTTGGCTCTGAAGCCTTCTGGGTTCTCTGGGTTCCACAATCACAATTATGTTGCGACATATAGGCATTGTACTCAACCCTGTAATTGCATTAGCACACCCTGCTGTTCTCTAGATATATAACTTATATAAAACAAATACTCATTACTAATGAAAATCACGCCATGTGGATTTAATGCAAAAAGTTTAGTCTTTTTCACTATACTTACCATCAACACCAAGCAACCAATATATTAATGATAGTGAAAAAAAGAAGCCATCGATCCACTAAGTACTGGTGTGGCCAAATTGAAGCCGAAGACTGAGATTGCACCTCCCAAAGTGTCAGGCTTCAATTTGGCTGAGCTTGCAGTTCCCCTCTGGACCACTATTCCCTTATGGACCACTATTCCCCTCCTGACGACCATTTTCCTCTGGACCACCATTCCCCTCTGGACCACTATTCGGTCCCCAACCGCTGTTCACCTCTGGACTACCAGACAGTGTATGCACACAATGGCAAGGTATTGTCATCGCTCTCAATGAGGTCACGCACGTCATCCCCTATCTCCTCCTCATACGCAGCAGTCTCGATTCGTGCTACCTCGTACTGTGATCGGATCTTTTGCACCCCCCTGTCTATCTTACAGAATGTCACGTTCTTCAGCACATGGGCCATCTTACCCCAGATTGGGGTATCATAATTGACCAGAGGTCCAGATTGCTAGGGGGGTGGCAGTCCGCTGGCCCACCTTTTGATATGTGTAATAGTACCTCTTGTAGTAGTCTCTGAACCTAGTGGGTGCCTTGTTTACACTAACAGAGGACTTACTGACCACCAAACTCTGACTGTGAGAAATCCCCGACCGCTAAGGACTTATGCCCTGTATCTCGTAGTCCATAAAGGAGCAGCGAAGAGCAGTACAAATGAGAAGAACTGTGGGCCAACACAGAGGGCTGAAGGACTTCTGCATATACAGCTTGCAGTCCAGACTGCACTGGTTGGAGAAAAAGTGGGCACCCACCAGTTTTACAATCTTCTCTACCATAAACCAGCTGGTCTGAGGACCATCTCCGAGATCTACACTCTGGCTAAGAAACAAATCATCCTTGCGAAGCCTTCGCCCCGTGGTCGGCACTCAACTGAGTTCGTGATCGGCAACTAATATCACTCATCCACTATTTTCTGTGCTTCTGAAACTAGATACCCACAACAAGCCAATACATGGCGTTTCAGCTTATACAACCTTTAGCCACTGAATTGAAATTCTCATTATGGGTTGGGTTAGGGGACATAATATTTCTAATAAGATTGCATCAGGAAGAAGGGATAGTGCCTGTTTGGTGGGACGTGGATCCCGTAAGCCCTAGTATTTATCTTTTTCCCACTTCTTGGATCAAATACTAGTCCCCAAGCCCTCTCAATCATGTACACCATTAGAGCCGTGGAAGGCCAAGGCTGACCAGTATAGACTTCTGCTTGTAAATAAAGTTTCGAAGCATCGTAAACAAGAATATTCTCAGGAGGGATAAACTCTGGTTTCCAGAACTTGCGCAGTAGCTTGCCCTTCGATTTGGCACTTGTGGAGTCCGATGTAGGTTGTGTTTCCGATGTAGAGGAGATATCTTTGAAGGAGTAGGGTTGGGGCTAAGCCAGCTCAGTCCGCAGCGTCTTGTGGTGGTCGTTCAGGCTTCCAAATTGCTGCCCTGAGCTTGTAGACAGCCGGTTCTCACTTGGTGAATGTCTCCTAACAAAGGGTCTCCCATGGCTGTTTGCTGGGACCTTGGGGTTTATCTGAGTCCGCTTGCTAGGGCGTGTTTCCACCACATCAGACTCAGAGCAGAGGTCTACGTTCAATAACACGTGCAAAGGTTCCAGAAGACTGCGTATAACTTGTGCATCTTGCTGCTCTATTTCGGCAGCGTGAAGTTCAGTAGAGAGAAGCCTCCCAAACTAGATAGGGTACTTTACCGGTAGAGAATTCCGCATAGTATTGGTACTCTTCGTTGTTAGATTCGCCACCTAAACGACGAGGTGGATTCTCGGCTTCGGAATAACAAGGGGAATCCCCCAGTGAATTGGCACGCCTAGTTCGTTACTGTCAGCTCCCAACACGCTGAGTACCAAAAGAGGGAGTAGCTCTAGTTTGGCTTTGATTGGTCTGGGATATCTCTCCTGCACGCGACATGCCTTTGGTTGTTGGGATAAGTATACACTGTGAAGAGAGAAGTGCAAAATACGAGTTATGGGACGGATAGTATACGCTGCTTGTGGGGTCCGTCGGTGACAGAACTTGCCAAGGCATTCGGGTACCTCTCTCTCCTCAAACAAAGACAGGATATGTAGAGTGTACTCATCAGCAAAATATATACAGCCCACCTGGTCCATCAAGGGGGGTTATGGTTCCCATGGTGCACCCTGGTGCCCTGTGGTCCACCGTGGTCCGCATTTTCTGTAAAATTTTCCGAAATTTGGATCAAGGCTGATCAGAGTCGACCAGGAGGACCACGGGGACCAAAACCCCCCTTGGTGGACCTGGAGCGTTCAGGACCTACTTGGACACCCATCCAACATTTTCCTGATGCTGTCGTAGGCCCTTTCCGATGGAAGTCTGAAGATCGATTTCCCTCCAGGGTGATCTAATGGTGGAAAAGTGCACAGGGTTCACTAGAGTACAAAAAACCCGGTCCGTGACACGGGTCTGTATCGCCTATTGCCTCAAGCAGCATGAAATAGCTTCTCGGTGGAGGGTATTTTGTGCTTGCCTGATGCAGACAGTTAACTTCAAGTTAAATCTGCGGATCTGGAATTATATCTTTCTTGTAGCTACAGATACCGTAGTCGAAAAGAAGAGAAAAATATGAATCTCGCGGAACTACTATGACCGCCATTATCATCTAATCAAATGCAAACCTTTGACCACAGAGAGTGATAAAATGCAAATCCAAAGATAAATGTAAAAAACAAAGAAACTATACCGCTATGTGGAGAGTGACCTCGCAAACTCTATATCTAAGGCTCTGAGATGCAGACCCAAGTCGAAAGAAACAAAATACCGCCTAAGCTGCAGACCGAAAGTAAATTCTAACCCAGGAGAAAATTAAAGAAAAACTACGAAATCAAACAAACCAAGATGCTTCCGTGGGTGGAAGTCAGACGAATAGATACTTCAAATCCAGAGCCGAAAGACAAAGGAGAAACGAAAGGAAACTGGGGTCTATACCGTCACCGTCTCTAGCGAGCCTTCGCCAGAGAGGAAATGCTTACTAACAATATCGAAAAGCAAGAAGCAAACAAAAGAAAGAAGTGAATACCAAAGAAATAAGTCTTTGGCTGGAAAATGGATGATTCAGATCAAGTATATCCTAATGCCTGGGTTCCCGCAGGGCCGGGTGCACCATCATCACTATCATTATCACTATCATTGCCAACATTACCACCGTGAATGTGAAAAGAACAAGGGGCAGCATCACGAGCTTGTGTAGCAGACTATTCCTGTTCAAGTTCATGGATCCTGGTTGCCCTAGCATCCATCAACTCCATATAGGAGAATCTCTCCCCAATCAATCGGTGCATGATCGGCGCCTCAAACTTTCCACGGCATTAGTGAAGTTCTTCAGCTCTATCTTCCACCCCTTCCAGACAGTGCAAGATCCCTGCCTTTGCGGTCCACATTTGGCCGCTATGGTGAACGCGGGAAAATGCTTGACGTCCCTGATTCAGGTTCCCTAACGTTTGCATGATGATATTGCTTGCCACAAGTAAGTTCAGCCCAGTGCCACTGAGGACTGGAGTCATAATCAGCGCTGCCCCTCTATCGAGTCATGCAAATTCTTGGAGTAGCCTATAGCGGTGTCTCGACGCAACTCCTGAGTGATACAAGATAGGGGAAATCCCAGCATGAAAGTTTGGAGAAACAAATTGACATAGGATGCTTGACCTTGCAATGGGGCAAAATTCAACACCTGATTCGGTGCCCCTCCTTCATGTGTGCCCAACAACTGCGAAACAAAACCAGTTTAAAGCACCTTCATGCAGGTGCACCGCGGAGGTTATTGCCATCCAGGTTTGGACAATAGGGCCCTCGTCCATCCATAGACTAAGAGTCATCCGAGCTCATATCGTTGTTTGGAAGGTCTATTGTGAGGCACTTAAGACACCACTTGTGTAGCATGGTCTGGATAGCCTTTCACTTACCGCCCTTGGCATCCTCAATCCAACAATCCATCGCTGTTGCCTTATCATCAGTGTATTCAAGGCCTACGTCATGCTGGACAAGCTGTGGGATACGGACCAGGTGGTTTCCCTTTTCATCCTTAGTTTCCGCTCAGCATCGGATGGTCCAAGGCCATACACTATCTTTAATCTGATCATAGGCCTACTCCAATGTTATATTGTGTAGCTTCATCTTAGCAACTATTGACCCAAGTGGACAAGGACCGTGGCTATTGAGTTTATCCTTATCAGTGACCTGGGCGAATAGCCACTCGGTCTGAACAACCCGATCACACACCATATGGTGCATTGGGGTTCCCGTGAGGTAGATCAGGCAGTGGACATCAATTTAATTAAGGAGTCAAAGATTTGTGTTGTTCGGGATTTCGCCGTATGTGATTCATCAAGGATCCCAACCCCCCAACTGCAGCCCTCCAATTTTCCTTTATTTTTGTTTTTTATTTTATTTTTTATCTCACCTTTGCATTTGTTTTACAACTACACAGGTACAAACCAGACATGCATTATCAGATATGGCCAAGAAAAAACCCACAACTCCACCCCGGCGCCAGCAGAAAAAGCCATTATCCCAAGAGCCTCTGGTGTTGGCCCAACTGCACGATCCAGTTAACAAGAGAAAAATACCAAGCCCGCTAAGCGGACGACAGAGTAAATCCCCAAAACCCCACGAGCAGCAAACAACAGGAAAACCACTTGCCGTGACCTCCTACCCCCTGAAAAATCCAAAAACCCGTCCGAGGACAACGAACAAGGAGAGTAAAGTCCAACCACTATAAGCGAGAGGAAAGACAAACAATGTATAGACCCATGAGAAGGAAAACCCAACCATAAAAAACATAGAACAAGCTACATCAACGATCCAGAAAGGGACTGGCCATCACCCTATACGTAATAAGCGGCAATTATAACACGAAAGAGACTGAAAACAATTACATCCATCCAAGGCATTGAGTTAGTCAAACGGGGGAGTGCAATACCATGTACTGCAGTAACAGAGAAGTGTGATCGTGGGCAATCGCGGGGGGCGAGTGGAGCCACCAGGCAGTAAGGGTGCCAGCCAAAAGGAATAATCGGAGCCAACAGTGCAAGCAGAGGGCGCCGGCAGGACATGGGGTGGGTGTAACAGTGCCATGGGACGAAACGACGGGACGAGGTGAGGGGGTGGAGGGCAAAACAACTCATTAGAGACAACTGACAAACAGGCCATGCGCGAATCTTTTCCGACAGAGACAAAGGCGAGTACCCCGAAGTTGCGGAGTGAAGCGTTTCCTGGCACGGGACAAGCCAACGACCAAGGGGGTACTTTCACGGAGGTCCGGACACCGTAACACCGACCATAAACGTAAAAAGAAGTAAAGCCGACGGTGGGAAATGGCTAAATGAGGTTCGTGAAAGCAGGACGAGGAGAGAGAGTGAGAAGGCCCTTCAAACAACCCCTAGAACAATGCTTTCTCAAGGAGAAGCTATAGTAGAGGAAGAAGAAGGGAGTGTCATCACCCCCCTAGGCACCGAGGCCATCAGAGGAGGGGCGAAGGAGAGGGTGGAGTTGACAATGATGTCTCAAGGTGTTGAGATTTCAATTGCCGGAGGTGTAGAGAAGATCGTTCGTAAACTGCAGCCCTTCAAGCCCATGCAATTGTTATAGCGGGATCTTTGGGCGCTATAGGAAATCAGATGGATGGCTTTACCGAGCACGGGGTTGTCAGAATTGTAATTGAGGTCATGATAACTAAGCCGGCGTTATTTATCGAGGTTGATCAGTTTGAGACGAGTTTGTGGAATCAAGCTCTAGACTGTGCGTTCCCAGGAAGGTACAAGGTTGGCTGGGGCTATGATGACAGAGGGTTGTTTGTACACCTCAATATTATCACCAAAGATCCACCGAACCTGTTACAATTCTGCCACCAATTTTCCCCTCCAGCATGCAAAAGGTCCAGATGCCGCAGCCTTATCAACGATGTACTTAAGGTAGAGTAGGGTGGCAAGTGCGCAGTGTGTCTTGCCCACTCGCATATTGTGAGCGATCAGGGCCATAGGGGGACGGGCTGCAAGGATACGCTACACAATAAACCAGACACCCTACACTTGATGGGGGAGGACCATTCCATTTGGGATTCCCGGGATTTTGAGCATGCCGGCCCAATATCACCTTCGACAGGGGTCAGGAGCTCTGCTCTCAACATTCTCATGGCATCTTTAAAGAATTGGTGCTCAAAATCGTTGTTGAGTTGGTTACAACATAGTCTGAGAAGTGAACCAGCGCTAGTGGTAGTAGGGTGCGCGGTCGCAGCTGCCATTGCCTTATCGTCCACTTTAATGGCGTAGTTTTCCTTAATATGTCATGAGTTCGAATTATTTCGTCTGTTCTGGATCTGGCTCTTAAGTAGGGATGGCGGTATTGGCAGACGAACTCTATACAGAAATTATGGAAACATGAATTAGATTCTCAAAATTTGACAATACGTTTGACCATTACTTACTTGGGGGTCTACATCAGCACAACGTATACGGCCCTCTTGGTCCACCACGGATGATTATTGTTCCCATGGTGCACCTTGGTGCCCCGTGATCCACCGTGGGCCACATTTTCGGCAAACCTTTCGGAACTTTGGATCAGGTCGGATCAGAGTGGACGATGAGAACCATGGAGACGAAAACCCACCTTGGTAGACCAGGAGCATTCATGGCTTCCGTGGACGCTCCTCCGTCATTTTCATGTTATATACGAGTTATCATTGCCACCATTACCACCATTACCATTATCATCATCACCATTATTATTATTATTATTATTATTATTATTATTATTATTATTATTATTATTATTATTATTATTATTATAATCATCTTTACCATCTCAGTTTAAGCTCTCATTACCATCTTTGTTTCCAGTGTCTGTCGCCCTCTCTGTGCCTTTCCTTGAATGCAGAGAAGGCAATTACCCACCGTCCTCCGGGTTCTTGGGGACAATGTTCCTTCTCGGTTTCTGCTCATTCCCCTCTTAACCGGTATAGACCGGCCCAATCTCAGGCTCTTCCTAGGCCTCATGATTGGTATTGGTACCTGCATCTATAGCCACCACGAAAATACCGGCATATCAGCCTTCGTTAGGGTGATTAGCTTGGGCCACAATCAATGCAGCGTTCCCTGATCCTTGGTCTTAGATACCCATTTCTACCCTTCTACCCTGCTCGATGCCGGGAAAGAAGTCCATGTACTCTTCATTCCATTGGGTGATATTCGCCATGAGTAGCATGGACTTTGCACTAAGTTGTTGAGCTCTTGCATGCGCCCCAAGGACAAGACAGGGGAACTCGTTGACGCTAGCATAGGTCGTCGTGTGAGTTCGGGTACAGTCAGGAACGCGGACAAAGACCCTGAAAGAGGTTAACTGTACCTCTGGGTACTCTACTTGTCTTGGCTTCTTTGTGGGTGCGCTCCCAAGAACCTTGGCTTCATTATTGCTTGCCAGCTTCCTGGTAGTCAATCCTCACCTGATAGCCGAGGGGCTCCTAAGAGCTGGTGGCTTCATTGTAGGGGGGGGAGCCCAGACAGCCCTGTGGCTTCTGATAGTCAAGGGGCCCTTGGCAGCCCTGGGGCTTGTGGTGGTCCTGGTAGTCCTGTGGTTCCTGGGGGTCCTGGTAGTTGCTGGCGGAGTGGCAGTCTTGGAGGTTGCAGGGGTTGCAGGGGTTACGGTAGTCACGGGCACAACACAATATTTGCTGCATTTGGCAATGGCTGGGGCTGCACCGGCTTGGGAGGCTTCAGCAGCCTCTGTTTCTTATTTCATATCATCACGGACCAGCTTCGCCTGCTGAATTATGAAATGTGTAGCGCATGCCCGACAATCTGCTGGATTCACAAAGTTTGCCAGAGGCCATTGAGTTGGGAAGTGAGTATACATTCGAAGGAGTCCACACTGCAAATCAGCAGTCTTCGCCTCAGCTGCAAGAGCCACTGGTCTGGCCACGAGGTCTGGATGTTGCTGATCAAGCCAGGTTCTTTTGAATTTCAAAACCTATGTTTTATAGTCCCAGTCGCCTGTACTGGGAAAACCAAGTTGCATACAAATACTAGCTGCCCAGGTCGCCATTCTCAGAATGTCTGTGTTCTACCCCACATGATTAAGTTAGTAACTGAGGTGGTAGCAAATAGTAAGAGTTTTGCTTATGTAATTATATATTTGTTTTGGCTGGAGAGTCTTAGTGGACAGGATAACCAGGTCAGCCGAGTATTTTATTCTATGTATTGAGAATGTTGGTTGGTCTGAAGATGGAAAGGATAGAAGATTGGAGTCTGGAAGCCTGGGATGTGTGTACCTATTTGGTGACTGGGTAGTACCTATGTGTATCTGATAACGGGTCTGATATTTGTGGTCTAGAGCAAGGCCGGAGGCAAGAGTTTGATTAGCAAAGACCATAATTCAAAGGAGGATTGCAATAGGGCATAGGACTGTAATGAAGGGTTCAGGTATTGGTGTGTTGAATAGGGTTTGTGTTCTAATATGAGCTATTGTGTATTGGAGAGTTACTGGTGTATGATCTTCTAGCTGGGAGGCGAAAACCGCTTTCTATATATACCTTACTGGCACTCTTTCAAGATTCAGGGTTCAAGATACCGAGCTTTCAAGTCTCATCCATCCAGGGA
Source organism: Tuber microsphaerosporum (assembly GCA_003521225.1). Classification (NCBI taxonomy): domain Eukaryota; kingdom Fungi; phylum Ascomycota; class Pezizomycetes; order Pezizales; family Tuberaceae; genus Tuber; species Tuber microsphaerosporum. Next base: position 52,984 of record QOVD01002300.1, read on the forward strand.
ACTTTGCGTTTCGTGTACTTGAACAAACATCTGTCTTCAAGATAAGCTGTAGTGTTCAAGATGAACATCTGTTTTCAAGGCGAACGGTACTCTGAGTACACTAGAACAAAGACTGATATTCAATTAGAGTGCATTACCAACGGGGTGGGCTGTCGCAGGGTCTGTACGGCAAGATCCGTGTCAGGTAAACAACTGAGCACCTGGGGTAGGTCTTCCTTGGCACATCCCTGGAGCATACGGTGTCCGTATTGTCCTCATACTAGTAGTACAAAGGACCAGGAGAGATATTTTGTTACAAGTCAGCTATAATTAACCAGCGCAACAACCCCTGCCCTATACAACAAATATACCACTTGGACAAACACTGTACTCTTTGTGCTCCTATCACATCTATCCTATCATGGCGGCAGCATTATTGCAACGCAATGACATTGAATCCCATGTGCCTAGACTGCGGAAGGCACTTCAAGACATGGAAGGGCCAATCAATCCACTGCAACTAGTGCCGAAAAAGGTAGATGCAGGCAAACCAGAAACAGAGGCCATACTCAAGCGGTCCGCTCAGCCAAAGAGCGGGGGGTGCTAGCAATTGGTATCACGGAGATGACAATCCTTGGGTGGACAGTAAGTTTTATTCTAGAATAAGTATTTCCTCTGCCCAAACTAACCTCATTGAGAAGTCACTGAATGGCATCCACCCGCAGATCTCCAAACCAGAGACTCAGATAGCGCTAAGGAACCAATATCCCCTGAACCTGAGCACCCAGACATAACCTGTTTGGCTGACCCCAGTAAAGCGTAGTATCACCGGTTTGAGGCTGGTAGATCCTATGGCACTGCAGGTGCAATTTACCACCGATACCTATACGCGGACTGGAAGCCATGGCACCCAGTTTGAAGTGCAAAAGACTTTGAGCTTGGGTGGTGGATGCTGAGGTCGGGCTTAACAAAAGGATGGAGTGATAAGTATTTACAGGATCGAAAGAAGAATGACAGGTGTACATCATTCTAGACTGCAGATGAACTGTTGTCATTGTTTGAGTGTGTAGAATACAGTTTTGGGCCCCGAAGCTGGTCCATGTTCCCATGTGGGTCCGGAACATTATTCTCTTGCAATATTGTGTACTGCATCAGGCTACTTCTTAGCCATTTACCTTTGGCAAATCATATTGTCTTTGGTTCTCAGCGCATCTTTGATAGTACCGGTCGAAGAGTATATAAGGAGATTCATACCGCAAACTGGTGGTGGGATACCCAAGACTTAGTACCCAGCGGTGGAAAAGTGGTACCCCTCCTTTTCTCTTCTAACAAAACCCACCATACAAACTTCTCTGGAGACATGGCTCCTTGACTGGTCTATATGTCGATTGTGAACATTAGCAAAAACATACTATGGCAGGGCTCTAAAAGCCATGAGTACTAGTTGCTCTCTTACCAATTCCACAAAAGAACCCAAAGGGCGGTGAGATTGATATATCTTGGAATGGAGAGATTGAGCGTATTCTGCAGCCGATAGCAGAGCTGGATATAGCCGGCCAATGGTATGAGTGGGATTCCGCTTATGGCCAGGTCCGCCAATGCTATCTGATCCTAGCACCCTGGATTCCTCAATACCAAGAACATGTCATTCTGGCAAGAATAATGAACGGCCTTAGCCCAATTTGCAAGATTCTGAGAACTGAGATGGGGCATAGCCGAGTAGTAGGAGTAGAGTTGGGGGGTTTAGAGACCGGGATCCAAAGTGCTATCAGCAAGTGCTAGAACAAGGAAACAGAAAAGATAGAGACTCTTAGCCTCTGTTGGTCTGCCGGTGGAGGAAAATCCCTTTTGTAGGTTTCCTTTAGACAATGTTTACAGGCTCTGGCAAACTGACGCACTTCACCACTTGCATCTAGGAATTCTTGAGATGGTAATGTATTGGTTGATGGGATATCTGCAATAGTGGAGGATTCTAGGTTAGTTTAATGACCGTTATAAGTTGATTCCGTCATACCTGGGCTTTCAACCGTTTAAGCGAAGCTATGAAGAGATCAGTTCAGGGTAGGGGAAAGAGATTGGAACCATGATGCCATTCTTACTAGCTGTGCTAGGCCCGATCTTGATTACAGGGGTCCGATCTAGCCAATCAGAGGATGCACGGGTCCTAGGTGGTGTTTGAGCCATAATCGAATTTTTCATGGTTCCTGAACAGTATAGCCACTCTGATTACTCACTCGGTCTGCTGGATAACAGACTTACTATATTCTACAAGGGCAAGTCGCTGTTTTGCCCGCAAAGGATGACCAAAGCAAGGACCAAGAACCGCAAGAAAAAGTAGTCCGCGATGGAGGCCTAGGGTAGGAAAGACGCATGGTCTCATGCACAGATGAAGGGGGAGAAGGAAAAACTGCAGACTCTGATCTATTATTTCCAGTTTCCAATAATACATATGCTGAGTTATGTCTCAAATAGCATCGGTCAAATGAAATCACCGAACAACTTCTCTACTGATATATCGGAACTCCTACATATAGATAATGTAAAACAAGCATACCGCGCTTGCAATAAAGTACAATCTGAGGGCAAATGCTCTGGTACAACGATTGACATAGCGGAATCAGTTACCTAGTTCCGACCTTAGAGTACCTTGCTTTAAGCAAAATGTATGATCATGATACCGCCAGGGTCCTTGGTGTGCAGACTCAGAATGAAAAATGGCTCTATAGCAGGATTGTGAGGCTCTGGGAGAGAGGTCCAGAGATAGACCAGCATGCTGTTAGAACCCGCCCCAGATCGAGCCGGAAAATGGCGCCCGCGATCAGCCTTCAAATTCAAGTTGCGGAGCGGCAGCAGCTAGTAGATCAGGTAATTCATCAGACCAGATTAGCAGGGAGGTCAAGAGGTATCAAGCGGCTCTCGCTAAGCGAGCTGGAGACCGGCTTTCTATTCCTGACCTACTGGTACTTATCCGCGATTATGTTGAAGAACTCTGGGGACAACATGTGGCAGAGAGGGTTCTCAGCCAGAGAGAAACTTATGCGGAATCCACAAGGATTGAAATTTAAACTTTAGTGGCGAACTACTTCAAACCATGTGAATGCCAATTGGATATCGAGAGGAGGTTGTTGCGATGTACCCAAGAGGCAGAAAAGAATAAACCTCTGAGGCACAATATTTGGTTCCAGGAAAGGCAATACATGGACAAAGATATATTCCAAGAGAGTAAGGAAGACAAACCACTACTATAATTTTCGTTCAGCACATCTATGGTAGTTATTCCGTGGACCATACAACGAAATACATCCCCCGTAACAGAAACTCTGGAGCTAGTTATGCTAGTAGGAATGAGGTATGTGATGGAATCGGACAAGTCAAATCGCCTCCATGGGTTTTTGCAGGTTGTGCTCAATGAACGGGATTGGTATGTCGTGGAAGTAGAACCAATTGAGGTGCCTGTCTATCTACTGGAAGAGGGAAAATACGGGAAAAACTTGCTGAATCGTGAATAGCCACATTGACCAAGAGACCTACTACTATGTGAATTAGTATCGGCGGTGTGTTTGAACATAAGATGTACCAAGAGAAGGCAGAACTAGGCGAAACATTATACCCAAAAGTAATTGGTAGAAAGATTCTGATTATACGGAAGAGGTTGGCGAGAAATATCAGAAGGAGCAGAAAGTAAACGAGCGCAGTAATTCCGGATAAGGATGGCTACCGTATTTGTGTTATCTCGAAGACTGCACAAACCACACCATGGAGCATCCAAGGCAGACCAGAATTGCGTGAGAGGCCAAGGAGCGCAGCTAGAGTGGCTCCAGGAACCAGGGTCTGCTGGCTGGAGCAACTGGAGGGCTGCAGATGGGTGTTATGCCTGGATCTGAGGGCTTATGATCCAAATAAGGAACGAATGAGATTACCAAGGTCCACAGAACTGAGAACCCGAGGGGCTGGGTGGCGACCCAAGTGCGGACCAAGGGGAAACAAAGGCCGAATTGGGATTGCCCAACAGGATTCATGGGCCACAAAACCAGGGATCAGGGGAATTCAGGGGCGACAATGTGGTGGACCAGGAGGATCAGGTCCACGCAAGCTTAGAGCTGAGGGATTAAGGTCCATACAAGGATGAATCAGAAGAGTAAAGGCCCGCGCAAGCGCAGACCTGAAGGGTGAATATCCATGCAAGCAGGGACTGGAAGAGCAAAGGCCAGCGCAAACACTGTCATGGGGGGGGAAGATCCATTTAAGCACGGACCAGAAGAGTGAAAGCCCGCGCAGGCACATACCTGGTGGCTAAAGGTCTGCACAAGTGCGGGCTGGGAGGATTAAGGTCTGGGCAAGGGAGAATCCAAGTGCAACGAAAGTGTCCAGGTCTACAGGGGAGAGCAACAGGGGCGGACGGGTAGAAAGTAGGGGTCCACCAGATACAAACAAGAGAGGACGGAAGCAAAGAATTATGGGCCAGGAGTCCCACAATGCGCAAATGGAGATCAGTATATAGCTATTAGGATTCAGATTTGAAATACAATTTGCTGATATATGTAGTCCATACCGGAAGAACTCATATGGTAGTGTCGTCTTACTGGATACCCCATAAGCCTCCAGACAGTTCCAGCACACTCTCTTGCCAGCCCTGAACTCTGTGCTAAGTCCAGTGTCCTATGCATGCTTTATGTATAGCTTTACATACTCAGTTGCACCTTGAACTCTGTTTAAACTATAGTTGCCCCATAGGGTCTCCTAGAGGCTCTTACAATATCTAATATCTAGTGAGGTATGTCAGATATAAGCGTTATAGGTAATACCACCAGCTACATGAATCAATGTATAATATACATGAGGCAAAAAGTGTTTTGTTGATAAAGTATGTGTAATGATGCTTTCCCCAGGACCATAATTGCAGCAGCTAATAAATCTGCTCTCCTGCTTCACTATGCTAAGAGCAGAAGGCTCTTGCTCCCATTGTATACTTGAGGTTTCCTTTAAGAGACTTCTCTTGCTCCAAGGTATTGTGATAATAAAGATATTGAATTGATAGTATAAGAATATACCTAGATCGTTGTGTTATAAACTAATTGTTTGTTTTCTCTCTTTTATATCATGTGCTTTGATTCAACTATCAGGGCTCAAAGACTACCTGCGTATTAGCTATTATTAGTAAAAGGGAAAAGTGCTCCCTTTGGTGCATTCTCTGTATCCTGAAATCCGGTTTGCATCCTGAACATATACACATTATCATCCTGTCTATTCTTGAAACTACCACTTGGCCAGCTCTCTAGTAGTTAACTTCAACCTATTTGGACAGAGTGGCAGTTCCTACTGTCAACCATTTTGGGATCAGGTAGGAGTTCAAAGTTGACCAGTGAAATTTGACAATTAAAACTTTCAATTATCAATTGGTTAGTTATTAGATACATTGAAGGTCAGAAATTTTGCATGTAGCTTGAATAAACTAGCATTTATGGGAAGAAGAAAGGAGTTTTGCTCTGTTAATGATTTAAATGTTCTCAGGATGCAAACACGTGCTTAGGATACAAACAGAAGGTGTGGATGCAACCTGGTGTTCAGGATATATACTAGTTTTCAAGATATGCCAGGATGCACAGGAAGAGCAAAATGCAAATTGGGTCTTTTTGCTGATTATGGTAAAGAAAACCCCACTGGGCACCTCACCACACCGGCAGAAAAAAAGATTATCCCCAGGCTCTGTTGAATCAGACGATCTGCACAACTTACAAGGAAGTAGAACTCTAAATTCACAACCATAAAAGCAGAAAACAAGAGGAAAGTTGAGACTGTGAACTCATACTTCCTCAAAACAAAGCATAAAACGAAAAGACATATTAGGTAAACATTTAAGGAAAACTAAAAATAGAGGCATTTGTGGACACCAAAAACTCTGAATGGACAAAGTTGTGGTAGGCATTACTTTATCCCAAGGAATAAAACAGGTCAGAGAGTTATTGCTATATGATGTCTGATGCGACCAGAGCGTGCTCATGTAAGCAAGAGTACAGGTGGAGGGAGGCTAAGATAGACTGTGAAACATGGACCGTCTGAGGTGAGATAACTGTAATAAAACCATAGGACAAAGATCAGAGGAAGGAGAGAGGGTTATTGAACTCTCTAGAAAGAGTGAACAAACAGGCAATAGCTGAAAGATTGTCAAAAATGATAGAAAAGAGAGGAAGCAAGATATTAGTACTAACAAAGGCTATCTCTACCAGGGGTCAGGTTCTGAAGATGAAAAGGTTCTTTAGGCAGAGTCTGGACTCAATAACACCAACCATTAACCAGAGAGGAGAGTTATAGAGTGTGTGTCAATGCAAGGATAGTTATAGTAAATATGAGCAGGGGAGATATGGAAATAAGACATCTTAGAGACCACTAGAAATGAGATTTCACAAGGCAAGGACATGGTAAGAGAAGAACAAGGTGGAGGGAGGAGAGTGTCACAAAGCGGATTGAGAGATAATATGGTTTCACATGACTCATGATTATTAGTCAGAGGTTTGTGATTTGGTTTACATAACCGGAACTTACGATATCATGGATATGAGGTTATTGGTTGATATTTTATATAATTAAGGATTGTAGTTATATGATATATGACTTGTGCACATGATGCATATTATGAGTTATGGGTTGGACACATGTGACACGAGTTGTGGACATGACATATAATTTTGATTTTGATTGGTATAGGTATGTGGTGTAGCTGACTCCTAGAAGTTAGCTGAGAGATGTTAGGCTATGACTCACTATGAGTCATGAGATTATATGACTCAAGTCTATAAGTCACCAGGGTTAGGGTGGTGGGAGGAAGGCCTATAAAGGGACGCTGTGGCAGGTGAGTAGTTAACAAGCTCCCTCTCCGCAATTTTCCCCCCCCCACCTTTCGTCCTTTAATTCAACACCATTGGCTTCTGGTACAAACTACGTTCCCCACACAACTCTCGCCTGAGCTCAGGCTTCGTCAAGGCTTCATGCCCTCCCACACCTCCTCTTCCCACTCATCCCAGCACACCTCAAGGGCTCCCACGCCGCTCCCCTCCCATAGCCTCCACAACATCGCAGCGTTCCTTAAGCAGACAAAGGACCTCATCGGATAGGCCACGGGCCCCATCCCTTCGCTCACCGATGCGGAACTCACCTCTCTTACCCCCGGAGAAGCTGTTCTCATCTCCCTCCTCTCATCCGCCACTCAAGGCCTGGTCTCGCTGACCGGGCGTTTCACCGCCCTTGAAAAATCCATCACCCCCCTCCTCAAGCTACCCGACACGGTGGAGGAGCACTCTGACAGTCTCGCCCTTGTGGACGGCAGGCTAAGCGAAATGCAGAAAGCCTCCGACGCCACCAACTCCGCCCTAAC